>ML780375.1:95116-138664 GCA_009831015.1 Picea engelmannii | reverse complement strand
AGGCTGGACAATCTAAGAGAAAGTGCTTTTCATCTTCAACCTTCTTAGTGTCACAAAGGTGACACACTCTTTCATCCCATGGCGTTTTAGGAATTGACCAACACCCAGTTTCACTATGGAGCTCATGAGAATTTGTTCTTATCCTAGAAATGCTTATTTTTTTCTTTACACTTGGAAAAACATATAGATAATTTTGATCCTCTAGATTAGGGTTGATTACATCCTTATAATACCTTGATTTTCTTTTTTCCTCTAACTCTTTATCACACCACATTTTCTCCTTAAATTTTGATTCGATGTTTATTTTAATAGTATTTTTATTCTACAAAATGGTGTCTTCCATGATTCCCCAATAGTTTAGTCAAGACCGGGCATCTTTATGCCATCCTCATTTGAGTCAATAGTGGCTATGACTTGATTTTGAAGCAATTTTAGGAAGCCTCTTGCCTTCCATGTTGTATAACTTGTTCTTATACATTAGGTATTTAGTCATAGCCATGCTCTCAATGAGGGAGAGGCTTGTTTCTAAGAGGAGGATGGGATAGGGTGTATTTCCTTTAATTTTGAGATTATAGGTTATAAAATTCTTTTGTATTTTCTCTATCTTTCTCTAGGATTCACGAGAGATACTACAACCCCAGAATTCACATCCATAAAGAATAACATGTGTAACAAGAGTCTCAAAGAGGAGTTTCTTCTTATCCCAACTCCAAAGATCAGTTGATTTACAATTGTTTTCAAGCCCATAATAAGCTTTCCATCACCCAATAATCCTTTTCTCAATGCTATAATTCCAATTGAGCTTGTGGTGAATATCAATTCCAAGATATTTGTATGAAGTCACTTCCTCCAAGTTGTTGTTGTCATATACGAAGCTATCATAAGGGATCTTATTGGATTTAATAATCATGACCTTAGTCTTATTAGTATTAACAGTACCATATTGGAGCAAAAATCCTTAAATATTCTTAGCTGGTTTTCAAGATCATGGGGACTCCTTGCCATAAGAACGATATCATCGGCATAAAGAAGAAATTGATGACTATACCAGTGAGAGTAGGGCCGATACGACCTGCTTTTTCCAAGCAATATTCTAACTTGTCAATGTATATGCCAAAAAGGGTAGGGGACAAGGGACAACCTTGTTTGACTCTAATATTGTGGTTAATCTCTTTTGACCAGCCCTCAGTGTTTTTAAAATTAGCAATAACATTCTCATACATCCTTATTGTAGCAGCCCTCAACTCGAGAGACACTTTTATCTCTTCCAACCTATTCCAAAGGTTTTTCCTAGGAACCATGTCAAAATCTTTTCTAAAGTACACAAAACAACAAAAAAGATTGGTTTTAGTATTGTGGAACTCCTCTGCAATGATCCCAAAGGTAAAAAGATGGTCCACAGTTGAATGATATCTCCTAAACCCGGCCCGACCTTTATCTCTTTTACCATGACTTTCTAGCCAGAGGTTAATCTTCTTTTCCAAAATAATTCCATAAAGCTTGGCTAAAATCGGGCTAATCACAATGGTCCTATAATTAGAGGGAATGTTTCTATCCCCATTTTTAAAAATAGGAACAATGAGGCTTTGCATCCATGATTTAGGGAAGCCCTTCTTGACTGCTAAATTGAAGAGCTTGCGTATGCGAGGGATAAGGATTGGCCCTCCGATTTTAAAATTTTCAGCTTGGTAGCCTTCGATGTCCTTAGCTTTCCCATTTGCAAGCTGCTTAGCACCGAACTCTATGTCATCTAAGGAAAAAACTTCTTCCTTTGTAGGGACAATAGGAATGGTGTCCATGGCATTAGAGAATTCATAAAGACTTTTAAGGTAGGAATTCCAGTCCCTTAAGGGAATCCTATTATTTTATTTAGTATTGTGTTTTAGACTTTGGCTCCATAACTTCTTAGGATCCAAATTATATGCTCCATATGAAGATATTTCAAGCAACAAATTTGAGAATGAAATTGAGGAGCCTCCACCAAATACACAAGAAGATTCCAGCCTTGTAATAGATGATGAAACATCACAAGAAAACTTGCAGCAAGAAGAATTGATGGAAGAAATGAGTCTTGAGAAGAATGATGAGCAAGATCACCTTTATAAGAAAGAACGGTCTTTTCAAGAGATTTTTGATGAATCGTGAACCTTGGAAATGGTTGGAAATAAGGAAAAGGATGAATGTATTCTTATGTGTAAAACTCCTTAGCAAATCAAAGACAATATCATTCTTGGGTATCCAAGAGTAGATTATATTGAATATTGATTCAAAAGCATTGCCATCATGCCAATGCAAACAAGTCTTCTGCACACATTGCTCGATCCCATTATGGTACATTTTGGGCATGCTCCTAATTTTCATGCTCTTGATTTATTGGTAGCAGCCCCAATATTTTTCTTACTGTTGGAGCCCATTTCACAAGTCAATTAGATGCTCGAATGGATCCATTGTAAATCTACCTACACCTAAAATTTCTTCTTTCCTCCAAGTAGGATAGGGTAGGTAGATCTTCTTGTACATAGTTTATTTCTTAGTTCAAGTTTTGCACAATAAGGCAGTCTTTATATTGAAGTTTGAAGATAACTCCATGAAAGAAGAAGAATTACAAGATTTCATTTTGAAGATGACTCCATATCCCAATGGAGAAGGAAGTTGGTCTTGATATTCTGGTGTTCTCAGCAACCCATAGGGGGTCACTGTCCCGTAGTTGGAGCTAGTTGTTGACCAAATTTTGGTCATATATATTTTCCCGCTCTTGGATTCATAAAATCCTTGATATCAAAAGAAGACATTTTTTGAACTTTTATAAGCTCATTATGCAACCCTCATTCTCAGCTTTGCCATGCATTTTTCGGATTATAAATTCGTTTCTGTATGCCTAAGTTACTCAAGATCTTGTCCAAAGGTCCGATTTTGAAGAATATTTCTAAGTATCATGTTCTCGTCTCCTCTCTTATATTGCAATTCTACCATACTTAGATTTTATTTTGATTTATTTTCCTCACAACACTCCTCTCTTCTTTCATTCTCAACACTTAAAATTTTCACTCAAACATCTATCTCTCCATGCTTTACCTCACTCTTCTCCCATACGCTCCACCAGTCTCCACACTTAATCTTTTTTTGGGACTCTTCCCTCGTTCCCTCATCGGGTTTGCAGGTTGGAAGACTCATACATTCCCTCACCTTCTCACACTCCCTCGCCCACCAACCCATTGTCTACATATTACAATCTCTACCTTCGATGCCTACATTTCTCCCCTTACCCCCCTTCTCATTCAAAACTTTAACACTTAGAATATTTTATGAGTTTGTCAGGTTCGCGGGTTTGCAGATTCGCAGACTCATTCACCTCACCCTCTCACTTTCACAAACCTACCATGCTCCTAACTCTGTTTCCTACACTTTACCTTCCCACCTACATCACCCTAAGTCACCCTTATCCCTCTGCCACCTACAAATTACCCCCACCCCTCTCATCTGCTTACCCTCTCCCTACTTAAATTTTCTTTTAAAAAGCAATATAGCTTGCGGGTGGGTGGACACCAGTCATCCCTCACTCCCTTACTCACCTCACTCCCCAACCCGCCAACCCGTCCCCGTAAACTACAAACTACCCCATCGACTTCTGCTACCTACAATTTTGCCTTCACCTACCCTCTCGTACATCCTCCCATACTTAACTTATTTTCTCAAGTTTCATTACATTACATTTTGAACCAATAAGATCCTTCCACGTGGCAGCATATAAAGAGACACATGGCGACATATTATTGGTTATATTTAGAATCTAATGAGTTTATGACATATGGGATATGAATTCACAATGACTCAGCGGTGAACAGTGTTGACTGGGCATAAGGTGGACGGGGTTCAAATAATTATTTTTATTCAACAATTTTCCAAGGTCCTAATCCTCCAAGCTCCATAATTTCTTTTCTTCTTTGTTTCTTTCTAAGTGTATGAAACACTTAGTATTATATACCATGAATGTTTGTAATAACCAATGCATGTGGGATAACCTCTATGAATAAAAAGGAGAATTTTATGAAGGGGCACGAAATTCATGCAAGGGATGAGATTTCCCCATCAATTTTGATCGACAGTGGTTGAGTGTCGATCTTGTGGAGGCCATAACTTAAGCTTCGGTTGTCGGAATCATGCAAAATTTATGTCGTTGGAAAGATATTTCGCCGTAGAATATGGTGGTATAGGTTTCAAGTGTTGAAACACGATAATTTTTTTCTCAGAAATTAAAATATTAGTCAGCTGCATTTTTAATGGGCATGTGTGACAACTAAACCTCACAAGCTCATATCTTGAGATACGGGCGAGGGATTTGGGAAAAAATCATATAATTAGAAAGATAAGAAAATGAAGATCACATCAAAATGGTTTCAAGGGTTGAAAAGATTCACATCCTTACCATAAAATTAAAACACGATCATCTCTTAAAGGAGGCAACAAATTAAAAATTATTCGAAATAAAAGTTTATTTAAAAAACTTTATTTAAAGATTTTTGGGGGGCACTTTAAAGCACGAATATCAATGAATTCAAGTCATTAATGAAATTCCAAGGTTGTATTAATTAAAGTGATTTTCTAAAAAAGAAAAAAAATTAAAGATAAAAAGAAAAACCCTAACTACTCAAGTAGTTAGAAGAGCATTTATTTAAAAAGGGAAAAGAGAGACTTCATGAGCTCCAAGAATTCATTGTTGAGAGGGAATTTAAAGGAGCAGGAGAGAGACATACTATCCATCATTGTGTAATCAATGTTTTGATCAGGAAGCAAAGATTTTCATTCTTCTCCATTCTTTTCTTCTTCTACATTGTTTTCTCAAAGCTTTGTGTTTGTATTCTTGAAGCAATCATGGGGCTGAGTTCTCAAGTGTTTTTCTTATAATCTTCCAAGACTTTTCATATATGATCATGGAGCATTTGCAGTCATATACGTGACTGTCAAATGGATTTTGTATATTGTTAGATATCTTTTATGAGAAAGACTCCGCAAAAAATTACTTTTGGGGTTGATCTTGACTGTATCTTGTAACTTTGAGTTTTAAGTATGAGATATTTGAGGTTGACCTATCAATTTCCCTTTCATTTTAACTGCAATACTCTTTTAAAATTATTTGAGATGATCAGAAATATTCTCTCTTTTCTCTTGTGAGGAGATATGAATGTATCTATAGAGGATTACATATGTGGTGTTGAGTATTTGTATTTTCTGATATTGAAGCTCATCTTCAATCTTTTATTTGTAAAGAACTTCTTGTTTCATATAAAGATCATACTGGGTTATTGAAGAACCATTTTCATACAAATCCAAGCAATAAAGATTTGGAGTTTACTACCTAGAACTCTCCCTACTCCAAGATATTCAAAGATATATCTTTTAGCAAAAGAGGAGATCCACCTCTCTAAAAATGAAAGGGGACTAATGTACTCATGATGTTGTTGTTCCGGTCTTGATAGATCTGAGCATCAAAAGAACTCTATATATTAAAGTAGAGGGTCCTAAACACACATTTTCCACCTTCATCATTTTAAGAGCCCAATCGATAACAAGTTTTGAATATCCCATTTTAAGGTCATGGTCACGTGATCTAGGTGAATATCGGTGGCCACCCACATTTTCGACTGGCTCAAAATAGTTTTCTGGCAATTTTGGCAATTTACTATTTTTAGCAGGTTTTAACTTCCGGGGCCATTTTGAGGACCTAAATGAAGGTTTTTCGAGATTGAGGTTCTCAGTGATATCCAAAGACATGATTGAGCCCCCAAAATGAATCTCCTCAATAATACCTTTCCAACGCACTATCATACGCCTAAAACGAAGATCGTATGCAAAAGTTACGACCCCGGGAAGTTGATGTACTAACTTACTCAAACGGGGCCCGCATGACTTTTGGCGCTTCATCTCCTAGGGTTAGGTTTTTGGATGTATAGGGGTTTTGGCATTCTTGTTTATTGTAAAAAGGCCTTCAAAGTCTCATTGTAATCATCTTCTTGCGAATGCGAGTAGCCGTCACATCTCTTCTCAGAGATAAGTTGTCGCCATTCTAGCGAGTCTTTCACTCTGTATTTTTAAAGTCTCTGTACATTTCTTTCATTAATAGAAATCATGTATTACTGTATCTTTGTGTTTATAGTTACATCTCTAATATATTTCTGTTATATTATTGAATATCTGCGATATCTCTATGCATTTCTTTATTATATCTTCGATCTCATTTCATGCCGAAAATAATCCGAATCAGTGGTATCAGAGCAGGCTCCTCTTGATCGTTTATTTCAGTGCATGTCCCCGACGAGGTTCGAGTATAGAAATTTGGGTCTCAAGCTTGTCTCTTTTGAATACAATCGTTCTCGCACATCCAAGAAACCCTCAATGGCGGAAGAAAAGAAAAACGATGGAGCAGATGATCCTATCAATCTGTTGCTTGAGAAAGCTCTCACGCGACATAGGGACGAAATGATGGAGAATTTTTCCCACATACTTAAACGCCCACCGATAGCATGAGGTGAATCTTCATCAAGTGGGCACTTTGGAGGCACCTCGCCTTTCAAGGTACAAGTTAATTTTGATATTCATGTATTTGAAGGACAGATAGATGCAAAAGCCCTAGAAAAATGGTTAACTCAGCTAGAAGGTTATTTCTCTGTTCATAATTTTTCCGACAAAGAAAAGATCACCTTCGCACTCCTTAAATCTCTCCCTCATGTCAAACATTGGTGGGAAACTTATTGGGAGAAACGTTCCACAGAGGAGTCTGGAATATATGGGGGTGATCCCACTCGGTATTTTTTTGTGGATGCGGTAAAGGAACAGTATTACCCTGTTGGCAACTATGAGGACCAATACATTAGATGGACCACAATGCAGCAAGAGAGGGGCCAAGCAGTTTCAGAGTTCACCAATACCTTCCATACCTTGCGCACCAAGCTGGGTATCAAAGACTCTGAGCGACATTTGGTTCTGAAATACCGTGGAGCTCTACACAAATACATCCAGACTAAAATGGATTTTCTGGACATCTCATCACTCGGTGCTGCTTATCGATATGTTGTTAAAATTGAGCATAAATTTAAGCACCAGAACAAACGGGAATTCGGGTCTGCAAATCTGCAACAACCAAAGTATGACAAAGATGGCCCTAAAAAACAGTCTCCCGAAAACCAGTCCAAGAAACAGGAAAATAAGGGTCACGAGAAGACAAAGAAGGACATCGGAAAATGGTGTGATTTCCACAAAATCCCCTGGCACAACACCAGTTAATGTCACTCAAAATAGTCATTGGTGGCCGAGATCAAAGACAAGGAGCCGAAAACTAGTTCAGAATCTAATTCATAATCTAATTCAGAAAATACTAGTAAAGGACAGATCATTGACACAGACCCCACTACTACTGTCGCGACCGAAGCAATTAAACCATAAGAACCAACAGATCCTAAAGAGGGGGAGAGCCTTTTTCATTCACAAATGTGGGTGAAGGGGACTCCGCTGCATTTTATTGTTGATAGTGGAAGCCAAAAAAACCTCATCTCAGCAGAGGTCATCAAACAATTGGGATTGTCGACAACACCACACCCACAACCATACAACATCGGGTGGCTTCGGCAATGATGAGATCTCTGTGTTATCCAACAGTGTCGATTGTCATACGACATCCAACCCTTCAAGGATGAGGTATTATGTGATGTTGACCCATTGGATGTCTGCGATGTTCTCTTTGGCCAACCATATATGTGGAGACGCCATGTTGTTTATGAGTCTCGACCCCGTAGTGTCATTGTTACTTTGGGGGGTCATATCTACAGAGTACCAGAGGTAGTTCCAACTATTGTTCCACCTAAAAAGTGTCACAAGGTAGTATCTCATACTGCAAAATTCAGCTTCTTCACAATCTGTTCAAAAGGGGAATAGAAGGACACTGCAACCACTACAACCTCACCCCTTCACCTTCTATCCAACAGAAGCAGGTCGATAAGGTTGCAGAAAAGCCCAAATATTCCTTCTGCACACCTTCCTATCATGTAGCTCGACTTTTTGAACAACCTCATCTTCAACAGGTTCATGACAGACTTCCACAAACTAAGCAGTGCGACGTCTCCAACAATACAAGCAGCTCACTAAGATGAAAATCCAGCAAATGCTTTTCTCTCTCCCCCGGGAACTCAACGCAATGGAGACCATTGCTTCCTAAGGAGGTAGGATTAATCAAGGTGAATATCGGTGGCCACCCACCTTTTCTGACTCGCTCAAAACAGTTTTCTGTGAATTTTGGCAATTTACTATTTTTAGCAGGTTTTAACTTCCGGGGCCATTTTAAGGGCCTAAATGAAGGTTTTTCGAGGTCGAGGTTTTCAATGATGATTGAAGACGTGATTGAGCCCCCCAAATGAATCTCCTTGATGATACCTTTCCAATGAGATATCATACGCCTAAAACGAAGATCATATGAAAAAAATACGACCCCGGGAAGTTGATGTACTAACTTACCCAAACGGGGCCCGCATGACTTTTGGCGCTTCATCTCCTAGGGTTAATTTTTTGGATGTCTAGGGTTTTTAGAATTCTTGTTTATTGTAAAAGGGCCTTCAGAGCCTCATTTTAATCATCTTCTTGCAAATGCGAGTAGCCGTCACATCTCTTCTCAGAGATAACCTGCCGCCATTCTAGCGAGTCTTTCACTCTATATTTTTACAGTCTCTGTACATTTCTTTCATTAATAGAAGTCATGTATTACTGTATATCTGTGTTTATGGTTGCATCTCTGATATATTTCTATTTTATTATTGAATATCTGTGATATCTCTGTGCATTTCTTTATTATATCTCCGATCTCATTTCGTACCAAAAATAATCTGGATCAGTGGTATCAAAGCAGGCTGCTCTTGATCGTTTTTTTCAGTGCATGTCCCCGACGAGGTCCGAGTATAGCAAGTTGGGTCTCGAGCTTGTCTCTCTTGAAGACAATCACTCTCACACACCCAAGAAACCCTCAATGGCGGAAGAAAAGAAAAACAACGGAGCAGACGATCCTATCAATCTGTTGCTTGAGCAAGCTCTCACGCGACAGAGGGACGAAATGATGGAGAATATTTCCCACATCCTTAAACGCCTACCGATAGCATCAGGTGCATATTCATCAAGCGACCACTTTGGAGGCACCTCGCCTTTCAAGGTACAAGTTAATTTTGACATTCCTGTATTTGAAGGACAGATAGATGCAGAAGCCCTAGAAAAATGGTTAACTCTGCTAGAAGGTTATTTCTCTGTTCACAATTTTTCCGACAAAGAAAAGATCACCTTCGCACTCCTTAAAGCTCTCCCTCATGTCAAACATAGGTGGGAAACTTAATGGGAGCAAAGTTCCATAGAGGAGTCTGGAATATATGGGGTCGATCCCACTTAGGATTTTTTTGTGGATGTGGTAAAGGAACAGTATTACCCTGTTGGAAACTATGAGGACCAATACATGAGATGGACCACACTGTGGCAAGAGAGGGGCCAAGCAGTTCTGGAGTTCACCAATACCTTCCATACCTTACACACCAAGTTGGGTATCAAAGACTCCGAGCGACATTTGGTTCTAAAATACCGTGGGGCTCTACACAGATACATTCAGACTGAAATGGATTTTCTAGACATCTCATCACTCAGTGCTGCTTATCGATATGTTGTTAAAATTGAGCGGAAATTTAAGCACAAGAATAAATGGGAATTCAGTTCTACAAATCAGCAACAATCAAAGTATGACAAAGATGGCCCTAACAAACAGTCTCCCAAAAACCAATCCAAGACAAAGGAAAATAAGGGTCACAGGAAGACAAAGAAGGACACCGGAAAATGGTGTGATTTCCAGAAAATCCCCTGGCACAACACCAATGAATGTCACTCAAAATAGTCATTAGTAGCTGAGATCAAAGACAAGGAGCCGAACCCTGATTTTGAATCTGATTCTGAAAATACTAGTAAAGGACAGATCATTGACATAGACCCCAGTGCTATTGTCACAACCACAACAATTCAACCAAAAGAACCAACATATCTTGAAGAGGGGGAGCTCCTTTTTCATTCATAGATGTGGGTGAAGGGGACCCCACTGGATTTTATTGTTGATAGTGGAAACGAGAAAAACCTCATCTCAGCAGAGGTCGTCAAACAGTTGGGATTGTCGACAACACCACACCCACAGCCATACAACATCGGGTGGCTTCGGCAAGGACAAGATCTTCGTGTCAGCCAACAGTGTCGATTTTCATACGGCATCCAACCCTTCAAGGATGAGGTATTATGTGATGTTTTCCCACTGGACGTCTGTGATGTTCTCTTGGGCCAACCATATGTGTGGAGACACCATGTTGTTTAAGAGTCTCGACCCCGTAGTTTCATTGTTACTTTGGGGGGTCATATCTATAGAATACCAGAGGTAGTTCCAACTATTGTTCCACCTAAAAAGTGTCGCAAGGTAGTATCTCATACTGTAAAATTTAGCTTCTTCACTATCTGTTCAAAAGGGTAACAAAAGGACACTGCAACCACTACAACCTCGCCCCTGCACCTTCTATCCAATAGAAGCAGGTCGACAAGGTTGTAGCAAAGCACAAATATTCCTTCTACACACCTTCCTCTCATGTAGCTCGACTTGTTGAACAGTCTCATCTTCAATAGGCTCATGACAGACTTCCACAAATTAAGCAGCGCGACATCTCCAACAATACAAGCACCTCACCAAGATGCAGATCCAACAAACGCTTTTCTCTCTCCCCCGAGAACTTAACGCAATGGAGACCATTTCTTCCTAAGGAGGGAGGACTGATTCAGGTGAATATCGGTGGCCACCCACCTTTTCTGACTGGCTCAAAACAGTTTTCTAACAATTTTGACAATTTACTATTTTTAGCAGGTTTTAACTTCCGGGGCCATTTTGAGGGCCTAAATGAAGGTTTTTTGAGATCAAGGTTCCCAATGATGATCAAAGACATGATCGAGCCCCCAAAATAAA
Source organism: Picea engelmannii (assembly GCA_009831015.1). Classification (NCBI taxonomy): domain Eukaryota; kingdom Viridiplantae; phylum Streptophyta; class Pinopsida; order Pinales; family Pinaceae; genus Picea; species Picea engelmannii. Next base: position 127,650 of record ML780375.1, on the reverse strand, counting down.
TCTCTTCAATGATACCTTTCCAACGAGCTATCATACGCCTAAAACGGAGATCGTATGCAAAAGTTACGACCCCGGGAAGTTGATGTACTAACTTACCCAAACGGGGCCCGCATGACTTTTGGCGCTTAATCTCCTAGGGTTAAGTTTTTGGATGTCTAGGGTTTTTAGAATTCTTGTTTATTGTAAAAGGGCCTTCAGAGCCTCATTTTAATCATCTTCTTGCAAATGCGAGTAGCCGTCACATCTCTTCTCAGAGATAACCTGTCGCCATTCTAGCGAGTCTTTCACTCTATATTTTTACAGTCTCTATACATTTCTTTCATTAATAGAAATCGTGTATTACTGTATATCTGTGTTTATGGTTGCATCTATGATATATTTCTATTATATTATTGAATATCTATGATATCTCTATGCATTTCTTTATTATATCTTTGATCTCATTTCGTGCCAAAAATAATCTAGATTAGTGGTATCAGAGCAGGCTGCTCTTGATCGTTTTTTTCAGTGCATGTCCCCGACGAGGTCCGAGTATATCAATTTGGGTCTCGAGCTTCTCTCTCTTAAATACAATCACTCTCGCACTCCCAAGAAACCCTCAATGGCGGAAGAAAATAAAAATGACAGAGCAGACAATCCTATCAATTTGTTGCTTGAGCAAGCTCTCACGTGACAGAGGGACGAAATGATGGAGAATTTTGCCCACATCGTTAAAGGCTTGCCGATAGCATCAGGTGCGTCTTCATCAAACGGCCACTTTGGAGGCACCTCACCTTTCAAGGTACAAGTTAATTTTGATATTCATGTATTTGAAGGACAGATAGATGCAAAAGCCCTAGAAAAATGGTTAACTCTGCTAGAAGGTTATTTCTTTGTTCACAATTTTTCTGAGAAAGAAAAGATCACCTTCGCACTCCTTAAAGCTCTCCCTCACGTCAAACATTGGTGGGAAACTTACTGGGAACAAAGTTCCACAGAGGAGTCTGGAATATATAGGGTCGATCCCACTTGGGATTTTTTTGTGGATGCGGTAAAGGAACAATATTACCCTGTTGGCAACTATGAGGACCAATACATGAAATGGACCACACTGCGGCAAGAGAGGGGCCAAGCAGTTCCAGAGTTTGCCAATACATTCCATACCTTCTGCACCAAGCTAGGTATCAAAGACTCCGAGCGACATTTGGTTATGAAATACCGTGGGGCTCTACACAGATACATCTAGACTAGAATGGATTTTTTGGACATCTCATCACTTGGTGTTGTTTATCGATATGTTGTTAAAATTGAGCAGAAATTTAAGCACCAGAACAAACGGGAATTCAGGTCTGCAAATCTGCAACAACCAAAGTATGACAAAGACAAACCTAACAAACAGTCTCCCGAAAACCAGTCCAAGACACAGGAAAAGAAGGGTCACGGGAAGACAAAGAAGGACATTGGAAAATGGTGTGATTTCCACAAAATCCCCTAGCACAACACCGATGAATGTCACTCAAAACAATCATTGGTGGCCGAGATCAAAGACAAGGCGCCGAACCCTAATTCCAAATCTGATTCTGAAAATACTGGTAAATGACAAATCATTGACGCAGATCCCACTGCTATTTTCGCAACTGCAGCAATTCAACCAGAAGAACCAATAGATCCTGAAGAGGGGGAGCACCCTTTTCATTCACAGATGTGGGTGAAGGGGACCCCGCAACATTTTATTGTTGATAGTGGAAGCCAAAAAAACCTCATCTCAACAGAGGTCGTCAAACAGTTGGGATTGTCGACAGCACCACACCCGCGGCCATACAACATCGAGTGGCTTCGGCAAGGACGAGATCTTTGTGTCAGCCAACAGTGTTGATTGTCATACGGCATTAAACCCTTCAAGGATGAGGTATTATGTGATGTTGTCCCATTGGATATCGAAGATGTTCTCTTGGGCCAACCATATATGTGGAGACACCATGTTGTTTATGAGTCTCAACCCCGCAGTGTCATTATTACTTTGGGGGGTCATCTCTACAGAATACTAGAGGTAGTTCCAACTATTATTCCACCTAGAAAGTGTCGCAATGTAGTATCTCATACTGCAAAATTCAGCTTCTTCACAACCTATTCAAAAGGGGAACAAAAGGACACTGCAACCACTACAGCCTCGCCCACTGCACCTTTTATCCAACAGAAGCAGGTCGATAAGGTTGCAACAAAATGCAAAGATTCCTTCTGCACACCTTCCTCTCATGTAGCTTGACTTGTTTAACAGCCTCATCTTCAACAGGTTCATGAAAGACTTCCACAAACTAAGCAGTGCAACGTCTCCAGCAATACAAGCAGCTCACCAAGATGCAGATCCAGCAAACGCTTTTCTCTCTTAACCAGGAACTCAACGCAATGGATACCATTGCTTCCTATGGAAGGGGGATTGATCCAGGTGAATATCGGTGGCCACCCACCTTTTTCGACTGGCTCAAAACAATTTTCTGGCAATTTTGGCAATTTACTATTTTTAGCAGGTTTTAACTTCCGAGGCCATTTTGAGGGCCTAAATGAAGGTTTTTCAATATCAAGGTTCTCAATGGTATTTGAGACATGATAGATCCCCCAAAATGAATCTCCTCGACGATACCTTTCCAACGAGCTATCATACGTCTAAAAAGGAGATCGTATGCAAAAGTTATGACCCCGAGAAGTTGATGTACTAACTTACCCAGACGGGGCCCGCATGACTTTTGGCACTTCATCTCCTAGGGTTAGGTTTTTGGATGTCTATGGTTTTTGGCATTCATGTTTATTGTAAAAATGCCTTCAGAGCCTCATTGTAATCATCTTCTTGCGAATGCGAATAGCCGTCACATCTCTTCTAAGAGATAAGTTGTTGTCGTTCTAGCGAGTCTTTCACTCTGTATTTTTACAATCTCTGTACATTTCTTTCATTAATATAAATCACGTATTATTGTATCTCTGTGTTTATGGTTGCATCTCTAATATATTTATGTTATATTATTGAATATCTATGATATCTCTGTGCATTTCTTTATTATATCTCCGATCTCATTTCGTACCAAAAATAATCTGGATCAGTGGTATCAAAGCAGGCTGCTCTTGATCGTTTTTTTCAATGCATGTCCCCGACGAGGTCCGAGTATAGCAAGTTGGGTCTCGAGCTTGTCTCTCTTGAAGATGATCACTCTCACACACCCAAGAAACCCTCAATGGTGTAAGAAAAGAAAAATGATGGAGCAGACGATCCTATCAATCTATTGTTTGAGCAAGCTCTCACGCGACAGAGGGATGAAATGATGGAGAATTTTGCCTACATCCTTAAACGCCTTCCGATAGCATCAAGCTCATCTTCATCAAGCGACCACTTTGGAGGCACCTCGCCTTTCAAGGTACAAGTTAATTTTGATATTCCTGTATTTGAAGGACAGATAGATGCAGAAGCCCTAGAAAAATGGTCAACTCTGCTAGAAGGTTATTTCTCTGTTCACAATTTTTCCGACAAAGAAAAGATCACCTTCGCACTCCTTAAATCTCTCCCTCATGTCAAACATTGGTGGGAAATTTACTAGGACCAAAGTTCCATAGAGGACTCTGGAATATATGGGGTCGATCCCACTGGGGATTTTTTTGTGGGTGTGGTAAAGGAACAGTATTACCCTGTTGGAAACTATGAGGACCAATACATGAGATGGACCACACTGTGGCAAGACAGGGGCCAAGCAAGTACGGAGTTCACAAATACCTTCCACACCTTGCGCACCAAGCTGGGTATCAAAGACTCCGAGCGACATTTGGTTCTGAAATACCGTGGGGCTCTACATAGATACATCCAGACTGAAATGGATTTTCTGGACATCTCATCACTCGGTGTTGCTTTTCAATGTGTTGTTAAAATTGAGCAGAAATTTAAGCACCAGAACAAATGGGAATTCGGGTCTGCAAATTTGCAACAACCAAAGTATGACAAAGATAGCCCTAAAAAATAGTCTCCTAAAAACTAGTCCAAGACAGAGGAAAAGAAGGGTCACGGGAAGACAAAGAAGGACACCGGAAAATGGTGTGATTTCCACAAAATCCCCTGGCACAACACCGATGAATGTCACTGAAAACAGTCAGTGGTGGCCAAGATCAAAGACAAGGAGTCAAACCCTGATTCAGAATCTGATTCTAAAAATACTGGTAAAGAACAGATCATTAACATAGACCCCACTGCTATTATCGCGACCACAGCAATTCAACCAGAAGAACCAACAGATCTTGAAGAAGGGGAGCACCTTTTTCATTCATAGATGTGGGTGAAGGGGACCCCACTGCATTTTATTGTTGATAGTGGAAGCCAGAAAAACCTCATCTCAACAAAGGTCATCAAACAGTTGGGATTGTCGACAACACCACACCCACATCCATACAACATCGGGTGGCTTCAGCAAGGACGAGATCTCTATGTCAGCCAACAGTGTCGATTGTCATACGGCATCCAACCCTTCAAGGATGAGGTATTATGTGACGTTGCCCCACTGGATGTCTGTGATGTTCTCTTGGGCAAACCATATATGTGGAGACGCCATGTTGTTTATGAGTCTCGACCCCGTAGTGTCATTGTTACTTTGGGGGGTCATCTCTATAGAATACCAGAGGTAGTTCCAACTATTGTTCCACCTAAAAAGTGTCGCAAGGTAGTATCTCATACTGCAAAATTTAGCTTCTTCACAATCTGTTCAAAAGGGCAACATAAGGACACTGCAACCACTACAGCCTCGCCCCCTGCACCTTCTATCCAACAGAAGCAGGTGGAAAAGGTTGCAGCAAAGTGCAAAGATTCCTTCTGCACACCTTCCTCTCATGTAGCTCAACTTGTTGAACAACCTCATCTTCAACAGGTTCATGACAGACTTCCACATACTAAGCAGCGCGACGTCTCCAGTAATACAAGTAGCTCACCAAGATGCAGATCCAGCAAACGCTTTTCTCTCTCCCCCGGGAACTCAACGCAATGGAGACAATTTCTTTCTAAGGAGGGAGAATTGATCCAGGTGAATATCGGTGGCCACCCACCTTTTTCAACTGGCTCAAAACTGTTTTTTGGCAATTTTGGCAATTTACTATTTTTAGCAGGTTTTAACTTCCGGGGCCATTTTGAGGGCCTAAATGAAGGTTTTTCGAGATCGAGGTTCTTAGTGATAGTTAAAGACATGATTGAGCCCCCAAAATGAATCTCCTTGATGATACCTTTCCAACGAGCTATTATACGTTTAAAAAGGAGATCATATGCAAAAGTTACGACCCCGAGAAGTTGATGTACTAACTTACCCAAACAGGGCCCGCATGACTTTTGGCGCTTCATCTCTTAGGGTTAGGTTTTTGGATGTCTAGGGTTTTTGGCATTCTTGTTTATTGTAAAAAGGCCTTCAGAGCCTCATTGTAATCATATTCTTGCTAATGCGAGTAGCCGTCACATCTCTTCTCAGAGATAAGCTGCCGCCATTCTAGCGAGTCTTTCACTCTATATTTTTACAGTCTCTGTACATTTATTTCATTAATAAAAATCATGTATTACTGTATCTCTGTGTTTATGGTTGCATCTTTGATATATTTATGTTATATTATTGAATATCTGGGACATCTCGATGCATTTCTTTATTATATCTTCGATCTCATTTCGTGCCAAAAATAATCTAGATCAGTGGTATCAGAGCAGGCTACTCTTCATCGTATTTTTTAGTGCATGTCCCCGAAGAGGTCCGAGTATAGAAAGTTTGGTCTTGATATTGTCTCTCTTGAAGACAATCGCTCTAGCACACCCAAGAAACCCTCAATGGCGGAAGAAAAGAAAAACGACGGAGCAGACGATCCTATCAATCTATTGCTTGAGCAAGCTCTCACGCGACAGAGGGACAAAATGATGGAGAATTTTGCCCACATTCTTAAATGCCTGCCGATAGCATCATGCGCATCTTCATCAACCGGCCACTTTGGAGGCACCTCGCCTTTCAAGGTACAAGTTAATTTTGATATTCATGTATTTGAAGAACAGATAGATGCAGAAGCCCTAGAAAAATGGTTAACTCTGCTAGAAGGTTATTTCTCTGTTCACAATTTTTCCGACAAAGAAAAGATCACCTTCACACTCCTTAAAGCTCTCCCTCATGTCAAACATTGGTGGGAAACTTACTGGGAGCAAAGTTCCATAGAGGAGTATGGAATATATGGGGTCGATCCCACTTGGGATTGTTTTCTGGATGCGGTAAAGGAAGAGTATTACCCTGTTGGAAACTATGAGGACCAATACAAGAGATGGATCACACTGCGGCAAGAGAGGGGCCAAGCAATTCTAGAGTTCACCAATATCTTCCATACCTTGTGCACCAAGCTAGGTATCAAAGACTCCGAGCGACATTTGGTTCTGAAATACCGTGGGGCTCTACACAGATACATCCTGACTGAAATGGATTTTCTAGACATCTCATCACTCGGTGTTGCTTATCGATGTGTTGTTAAAATTGAGCAGAAATTTAAGCACCAAAACAAACGGGAATTTGGGTTTGCAAATCTGCAACAACCAAATTATGACAAAAACAACCCTAACAAATAGTCTCCCGAAAACTAGTCCAAGACACAGGAAAAGAAGGGTCATGGGAAGACAAAGAAGGACACTGGAAAATGGTGTGATTTCCACAAAAGCCCCTATCACAACAACGATGAATGTCACTCAAAACAGTCATTGGTGGCCGAGATCAAAGAGAAGGAGCCGAACCCTGATTCAGAATCTAATTCTAAAAATACTGGTAAAGGACAGATCATTGACGCATACCCCACTGCTATTGTCACGACCGCAGTAATTCAACCAGAAGAACCAACATATCCTGAAGAGGGGGAGCGCCTTTGTCATTCACAGATGTGGGTGAAGGGGACCCCGCTACATTTTATTGTTGATAGTGGAAGCCAGAAAAACCTCATCTCAGCAAAGGTCGTCAAACAGTTGGGATTGTCGACAACACCACACCCACAATCATACAACATCGGGTGGCTTCAACAAGGACGAGATCTATGTGTCAGCCAATAGTGTCGATTTTCATACGGCATCCAACCCCTCAAGGATGAGGTATTATGTGATGTTTTCCCACTAGATGTCTGTGATGTTCTCTTGGGCCAACCATATGTGTGGAGACGCCATGTTGTTTATGAGTCTCGACCCCGTAGTGTTATTGTTACTTTGGGGGGTCATCTCTACAGAATACCAGAGGTAGTTCCAACTATTGTTCCACCTAAAAAGTGTCTCAAGGTAGTATCTCATACTACAAAATTTAGCTTCTTCACAATCTGTTCAAAAGGGGAACAGAAGGACACTACAACCACTACAGCCTCGCCCCCTGCACCTTCTATCCAATAGAAGCAGGTCGACAAGGTCGCAAAAAAGCGCAAAGATTCCTTCTACACACCTTCCTCTCATGTAGCTCGACTTTTTGAACAACCTCATCTTCAAGGAGTTCATGACATACTTCCACAAAGTAAGCAGCGCGACGTCTCCAGCAATACAAGCAGCTCGCCAAGATGCAGATCCAGCAAACGCTTTTCTCTCTCCCCTGGGAACTCAACGCAATGGAGACCATTTCTTTCTAAGGAGGGATGATTGATCCAGGTGAATATCGGTGGCCACCCACCTTTTTCAACTGGCTCAAAACAATTTTCTGACAATTTTGGCAATTTACTATTTTTAGCAAGTTTTAACTTCCGGGGCCATTTTGAGGACCTAAATGAGGTTTTTTCGACATCAAGGTTCTCAATGATAGGTAAATACATTATTGGGCCCCCAAAATGAATCTCCTCGACGATACCTTTCCAACGAGCTATCATACGCCTAAAACGGAGATCTTATGCAAAAGTTATGACCCTAGGAAGTTGATGTACTAACTTACCCAAACGGGGCCCGCATGACTTTTGACACTTCATCTTCTAGGGTTAGGTTTTTGGATGTATAGGGTTTTTGGCATTCCTGTTTATTGTAAAAATTCCTTCAGAGCCTCATTGTAATCATCTTCTTACAAATGCGAGTAGTCGTCACATCTCTTCTCAAAGATAAGTTGTCGCCATTCTAGCGAGTCTTTCACTTTGTATTTTTACAGTCTCTGTACATTTCTTTCATTAATAGAAATATTGTATTACTTTATCTATGTGTTTATGGTTGCATCTCTGATATATTTCTTTTATATTATTGAATATCTACAATATCTCTGTGTATTTCTTTATTATATCTCCGATCTCATTTCATGCCAAAAATAACCCGGATCAGCGGTATCAGAGCAGGCTGCTCTTTATCGTTTTTTTCAGTGCATGTCCCCGACGAGTTTCGAGTATACCAAGTTGGGTCTCAAGCTTGTCTCTCTTGAAGAAAATCGCTCTCACTCACCCAAGAAACCCTCAATGGAAAAAGAAAAGAAAAATGACGGAGCAGACGATCCTATCAATCTGTTACTTGAGCAAGCTCTCACACGACAGAGGGATGAAATGATGGAGAATTTTGCCCACTTCTTTAAATGTCTGTCGATAGCATCAGGCACATCTTCATCAAGCGGCCACTTTGGAGGCACCTCACCTTTCAAGGTACAATTTAATTTTGATATTCTTGTATTTGAAGGACAGATAGATGTAGAAGCCCTAGAAAATTGGTTAACTCTGCTAGAAGGTTATTTCTCTGTTCACAATTTTTTCAACAAAGAAAATATCACCTTCGCATTCCATAAATCTCTCTCTCATGTCAAACATTGGTGGGAAACTTACTAGGAGAAAAGTTCCACAGAGGAGTCTGGAATATATGGGGTCGATCCCACTTGGGAATTTTTTGTGGATGCGGTAAAGGAACAATATTACCCTGTTGGCAACTATGAGGACCAATACATGAGATGGACCACACTATGGAAAGAGAGGGGCCAAGCAGTTCCGAAGTTAACCAATGCCTTCCATACCTTGTGCACCAAGCTGGGTATCAAATACTTTGAGCGACATTTGGTTCTGAAATACCGTGGGGCTCTACACAGATACATCCAGACTGAAATGGATTTTCTGGACATCTCATCACTCGGTGTTGCTTATCGATATGCTGTTAAAATTGAGCGAAAATTTAAGCACCAAAACAAACGGGGATTCGGGTCTGCAAATCTGCAACAACCAAAGTATGACAAAGACGGCCCTAACAAACAGTCTCCCGAAAACCAGTCCAAGACAAAGGAAAATAATGGTCACGGGAAGATAAAGAAGGACACCGAAAAATGGTGTGATTTCCACAAAAGCCCCTGGCACAACACCGATGAATGTCACTCAAAACAGTCATTGGCGGCTGAGATCAAAGACAAGGAGCCGAACCCTGATTCAAAATCTGATTCTGAAAATATTGGTAAAGGACAGATCATTGACGCAGACCCCATTGCTATTGTCGCGACCACAGTAATTCAACCAGAAGAACCAATAGATCCTGAAGAGGGGAAGCGCCTTTTTCATTCACAGATGTGGGTGAAGGGGACCCTGCTGCATGTTATTGTTGATAGTGGAAGCCAGAAAAACCTCATCTCAGCAGAGGTTGTCAAACAGTTGGGATTGTCGACAACACCACACCCATAGCCATACAACATCGAGTGGCTTCGGCAAGGATGAGATCTTTGTGTCAGCCAACAGTTTCAATTGTCATACGGCATCCAACCCTTCAAGGATGAGGTATTATGTGATGTTGCCCCACTGGATGTCTGGGATGTTCTCTTGGGCCAACCATATATGTGGAGACGCCATGTTGTTTATGAGTCTCGACCCCGTAGTGTCATTGTTACTTTGAGGGGTCATCTCTACATAATACTAGAGGTAGTTCCAACTATTGTTCCACCTAAAAAGTGTCACAAGGTAGTATCTCATACTGCAAAATTCAGCTTCTTCACAATCAGTTCAAAAGGGGAACAGAAGGACATTGCAACCACTACAGCCCCGCTCCCTACACCTTTTATCCAACAGAAGCAGGTCGACAAGGTTGCAACAAAATGCAAAGATTCCTTCTACACACCTTCCTCTCATGTAGCTCCACTTCTTGAACAGGCTCATCTTCAATGAGTTCATGATAGACTTCTGCAACTAAGCAGCACGATGTCTCCAGCAATACAAGCAACTCGCCAAGATGCAGATCCAGCAAACGCTTTTCTCTCTCCTCCGGGAACTCAATGCAATGGAGACCATTGCTTCCTAAAGAGGGAATATTGATCCAAGTGAATATCAGTGGCCATCCACCTTTTCTGACTTGCTCAAAATATTTTTCTGGCAATTTTGGCAATTTACTATTTTTAGCAGGTTTTAACTTCTGGGGCCATTTTGAGGACCTAAATGAAGGTTTTTCGAGATCAAGGTTCTCAATGATATCCAAAAACACTATTGAACCCTGAAAATGAATCTCCTTGACGATACCTTTCTAACGAGCTATCATACGCCTAAAACAGAGATCGTATGCAAAAGTTACGACCCCGGGAAGTTGATGTACTAACTTACCCAAACGGGGCCCGCATGACTTTTGGTGCTTCATCTCCTAGGGTTAGGTTTTTGGATGTCTAGGATTTATGGCATTCCTGTTTATTGTAAAAAGGCCTTCAGAGCCTCATTGTAATCATCTTCTTGTGAATGCGAGTAGCCGTCACATCTCTTCTCAGAGATAAGCTGTCGCCATTCTAGCGAGTCTTTCACTCTATATTTTTACAGTATCTGTACATTTCTTTCATTAATAGAAATCGTGTATTATTGTATCTCTATGTTTATGGTTGCATCTCTGATATATTTGTATTATATTATTGAAAATCTGTGATATCTCTATGCATTTCTTTATTATATCTCCGATCTCATTTTGTGCCGAAAATAATCCAGATCATCACGACATAAGGTCATATATATATATATATATATATAGGCATACACCAAATTGGTGTATGAGACCCCCTTGTTTGTGGGACAAGAGACCCCCTTGTTTGTGGGACAAGAGACCCCCTCAACGCAACGATTTGACTGCTAAAGTCTACAGAGGTGTACATACCTTACCCCCCTCTTTATGTGAACATGTGACCTCTTAAGAGGAAACATATGTTCTTAACCATTAGGCCCACTCAAATTGTGTGTGTATATATATATATATATATATATATATATATATATATATATATATACACACACACACACACACACACACATGGAGGAGGTAGTGTGTTGGGACTCAGGAAGGAGGTGAGGTATGTGCAGGTTGGGGGAAGGGAGGGTCACCGGGAGGGGGGTGATTTCACCCTTTGTTTTATTTTTTGAGTTTAATTTTATCTCTATTGTTTATTTTTAATTTGTTATTTAATTTTTCTTTTTTTCTTTTTAATTTTCAATTTATTTATTTTTAAATTGTTTTATTTTTATTCTTTTTAAATTTAATTAAATTATTTTTTTTGGTTATTTAAAAAAAATGTTTTATATGCCATTTTTTGAAGGAATGTGAGGGAGGGGATTTTGGCTCTTTTTATTCGTTAATCATTTTTGAAATATCTTTTTTTTTTTCCAAACTTTATTTTCCCCTTAGTTTCGTTGTATTTTTCTCTTTATTTTTTTTTACGTATTTCCCCCCCTTTGTTTTTCATGATTATGTTTGCAACAATATCGATTTTTCAGGCCATGGTTTCAAAAATGTTGTGATTTTAAGCTTTGTTATCCCCAACTCCTAGGGATTACTAAGAAGATGATGTCTCAAGGCCCTCAGGGCGCAGACATGGAATACTAAGGGACATCTTGACCAGCAGTGTCCACTTGCATAGAAAGAGATCCACCTCGCTACCATAGTTCTAGGTTCATCATGACGGTATCCACCACATCAGCTGGATCCCGGAAGACATTGGGTCTTGCTCCATGAGGTGCAATCCAGGTATCATGGTGAGTGTCATTTCAATATTTGAGGGATTTGAGTTTTTTGCATCTATAACTTCTTTTGATTACTTAACATTTGCTTGGACATTATGCTCTTTACCCGGTTTCACTTTGGTGGTTGACATTGCACCCTAGTAAGTGGGTCACCCTTAGGGATAGTTGTGCTACTGGGAGGTCCTCTTGATGAGTCCTCATGCCACTCCTAATCATACTTGTCACTTTCCACACTTCATCCCCTCATCTCCTTACCTTTTGGGATTTTCGGGTGTACTGACCTAAGAAGGGATTGTCCCTCATTTCATGGGAAGAAGGAGTTGAAGACCTAGAGACTTGTAGCTAGAAAAAGATAAAAGTCAATCATGAACCTTCTAGATGCTCACCCAAGGATCCCGAGGAAAATGAAATGTATATCATAAGGAACTGATGGGACCCATGAAAAATAACTGATACAAATGTCAATTAAGGTGGAGCATGTGTGAGCATTGCTTTTAATGCTTAGGTATAAGCCCCACACATGACTTCAATTTAGGGAAGCATCATGTGACCGAGGTAGAGTCAAGTTGGGAACTATTTTTCATGCTTAGGTAGAAACCCCACCTTGGCTTCAACTTGGAAACATCTTAAAAAGAATAAAAGGCAAAAAATGGGCTTGGAAAAAGGTTGCATTGAAAACAAAGGTGCAACACACCCTCTACAAAGACACCCATAAATGAGATACTACGGTTGCTTGGAAAACACCCCTAAACTTGAGGTATGATCACTTTGTCAACCCTCCCATACCTAAACTTGGCAAATTGCATAGGGTCTTTGAGCACTTGTTTATTTTGACGAGGTAGTTTGGATGTACATGCTTGGATGGATCTTTTATTGATTTGATTTACTTATAATGATGCATTTGACTTGATTTCTGAAAAGGACTTAGTTTCTTGGTTCCAAACGTGTCGACATGGAAGTTTGTCATTCATACACTTATGTTGATTACATTTTAATAGAAATACTCTTTTCTCGTCCAATTAATGTCTTGTAAATATTTGAATTTTTATTCCATGGGCATATTTGTTATCAATATTGATGGATTATGCTATTATGTGTGCTAAATTTATATATTATCACCATATGCTTGCATATCTTGGTTGTTGAGGACAAGTTGCAGGTATATAACTTTGAGTCAAGTGCTCAACGGTGGACTTCATCGAACGTCTAGACGAGGTAGGCTCTTTATCTTGTCTTGTTAGCATGTTTATTTATATAGCATGCTTGAGATTAGAGTTTATTTCTATAGTCATTTCTGTCTGTTATGGTTTACCCCATGCCATAGAGTGATTTTCCTTGCAACACACTAGTTTGAAGTTTACATTGGAGAAATAAATTGTTTGCATTGGTAAACATGATTTAGTGAGATATTAATATTGTTCAAGTTGGAATCTATTGTTGATGCTTTGAGGTTGCTAAAGCCTCTAGGGTGTCTTAGTCTACTTAGTATTTTGGGAGCTATAACTAAATTAAAGCTACAACCATTAGGGCTGCAACAAATCACTCTCGTTTTTATTCATAACTCACATTTCAACCGTCAAAATTTGTTGGCAAATTGCCATAATACTCTAGTAATCTCAGCACACTTTTTGGGTGGTTTACTTGTACTTTTTGTGGGTTGAATTTTTTTGTTGTAGAAATAGTTTGCTATAGCCATAAGGCTAATAATATATCTCTACAATACTTGTTTACAACAAACTTGTTTTGTTGTTAAAGTCTTATGCTTTCACACTTGAGTTATTCTAGTACTTTCTAGCTTATCTCTTGCATTATTTAATGGACTTTTAGCATCTTATTAGCAGATTTTAACTATCATTTATTTGTTGATATATATTCTTTTTTGTTGTTGCAAATAGGGACAACAAGCTTAACTTGTTTGTCCACTTAACATATAGCTTGTATACTTGGTGTTTCTTATGTCTCGGGAAGGTACTATCATCATCTACAGGTACTCAAACTCCTTGAAAACCATTGACCACTACCAAGAATCATTTCCAAGTTACTTTCCATTTAGCAACTTGACCTATAGCAACACCCATTCATAAATATCACTTTCCATCTCATTTCCTCCTTAGGGTCACCCGAGATTCCCCCATTGTGTTGGATTTATCCTTCACTAAAGCGAGGGGAGGGTTTATCTGAGGTGATAGTGGGTAAACTTTCCCACCATTGTCGCCATCCAGTGGATTGGGCCAGGTTTTTCCCAACCTACAGTTTGCACGATAACAAGCTTGAAAAGAAGGTTCAATTGGTAGCACCTCTTTTCGATTTGGGGGTTGATTTTTAAGATTTTGGTTGCAACTATACCAATTGTTAAGGTCATAGTTTCCAAAAAGTTGCAATTTTAGCCTCGAAGAAAAAGGGTACAACTGGTAGTAACACTTTTCTATTTGAGTGTGGATTATAAGATTATTATTGCAACGATACCAGTTGTTAAGGCCACGATTTAAAAAAAAAAAAATGTAATTTTAGCCCCCCAAAAAAGGGGGTGCCACTAGTAGCATCAATTTTTTATTCGGGGGTCGATTTTAAGTTTTTGGTTGCAATGATATTGGTTGTTACAGGGGTGGTTTTAAACAAGTTGTGATTTTAACCCCAAAAAAAGGGAGTGCTACTGGTAGCACCATTTTTTGATTTGGGGATTAGTTTAAGGTATTTGCTTGCAACAATATTGGTTGTCAAGGCCACGGTTGCAAAAGGTTATAATTTTAACCTTGGAAAAAAGGGTGATTTTGGAAGCGCCACTTTTCAAAATGGGGGTTAAAAAATCACTTAATATGACCTATAAGAAATAAAAACTCTAGAGGATTCTTGTCAAGTTGGTAATTGTGTTTAAATGCAATAACTGCAACAATAAGGCATCATACTCAATCTTTAACATATTAAATACATGAGCCTACATCAAACAACAATCAAATTCATCTTAGCTCATAACGAATACAAGGGTTCATCAACTTTCCTATCAATAAGGTCACTTCCTACATCAGTACACCGTGTGATGCTACAATACCATCAAAATGGTAAGGATCATGGAAATAGTTCCCAATTTAATTTTGAATTATACTTATCCTTTTTGTATTCAATTGAGGCCTAATTAAGACCTTAATGATTACCCATAACTAATATAGAATTTAAGAGAAAATTCATCGTGGTTTTACATTGCCTCCTATGCCAAGAGAGGAAAGAAACATAGTTTTATTGGGCAACCCATGATTGCTAGAACCCAAAATGATTTGTCATGGCTTACACAAATAAGTATGACTAGGTAAGTAATCTAATGGCTATTGTTTTTCCTGCATGTGCAATTTTTTTGGCTTTGGAGCAAGTTAAGAAAATCCATGGTTATGCAATAAAACATGGATTTGTTGTTTAAGTGGATCTAATGTTGTTGTGGGCAATAGACTTACATTACAAGGAAAATGTTTAAGTGGATGTCTTGGGGAGGTTTTTATTGTTCCAAGATTGGGCAAAATTTTCAAAAAGCCTATGGTTTTTAGAACAAGGTTTTAGCGAAGGATTTAGTCAATGTTCAATGTAACAAAAAAAATTGGGTACCTAGAAGTTGTAATAAAAGTGTTTTCCCGATGTGTTTAAAATATTAAGGTGCATCAGTGCACACATATTTTAGTGTGCACCGGTGCATTTTAATATACATTGAAAGATTCAATGTTTTTTTTATGCATAAAATGCACTGGTCTATTTAAGCCATTATAGAAAAACTAATGTGACTTATCTATTATTGTGTATATGTGTAAAATAACAACTTAAATGCACCAATGCTTAAATAGATATAAAACACACTATTGATTTTTTTTTTGTAAGTGAGTGTGAGTTCCTGTATTACTAAAAGAGATTATGATACAAAAAGAGGAGGAATCCCTTGATCTGCCAAAATGGAAACTAGATCAGGGACTCCGGAGTTGCGCTTTCTAAGATAGCAGAGGGGTAGGGCTGGGCCACCACTAAAAAACACACTATTGATTTCAAATAAATACAATCCATTGATATGTTTCAATGTTGAATTGTTTTGCATTGCGACTATGCAAATGAAGCTTGTTTCTTTTATAAAATTTCTATTAATCACCAAAAAATTAACCTTTACTATTTTTGGAAATATTGTTGTCATTGATGTCAAAGACAGGGGGAGACTACAAATGTCAAATATAAATATTGCAAGATGGATATTGTTGGAAATATTGTTTTTGGATTTTTTATGCTCAGTTTGGATACCCTATCTTTGAAGGAATTTTTACTCTGAAGACCTAGCTCAAATGGGAGCATATGATATATGGTTGAAAATATTATCCAAGACATTTATAATAGAATATGGCACTCCCTCTAACTCCATATCAATGAGGAGATATGAAATAGTTTGTCAAGTCAACCCAGCCAGAAAGTACAGGACGACCCAACCAGTTTTACAAGCTGGTCCCATAAGTGAACGCAAAAACACTATAAATACAAGATAGATGTGTGCATTTGAAGAGCATCCAAGAAAGAAGACCAAGCAAAAGTGCACAAAAGAGAATTGAGGTGCACAAAAGGAGCTAGGGAGTATTATTTGGGTCTAAAGGTACATAAGAGGAGTTTTCTTGGAGTTTTTAAGGGTGCACTATGAAGGCCTAAGGTCTATGATGCTGCAAAGTGTGTTGTTTTGAGGTTGTGATGTCATAGTCTGGAATTATATTATGGGAATGATTCTATGAGGTTTGGTAGGGCATGAAGGCTAAATCTGACTAGGGTTTGAAGCTATGTTTAAAGTATGAAACATGTAGGTGAAGTCAAAAGTACTCTATGTATGAATATCTTAGATTGGTACCTATACATGTCTTATTGAGTTGGTGCTTGGTTGAGGAGATTGGTGTCTCCAGTAGGTTGGTGCCTACACATTATCTTGTTGAGTCGATGCTCAAATAAAGAAATTGGTGTCTCTAGTAGGTTGGTTCCTGCACAATAACTTGTTGAGTTGGTGCCCAACAGAAGATATTGGTGTCTCTAGTAGGTTGGTGCCTACAAGCTTTGTAACATTAGGTTGGTGCCTACAAACATTTATAAAGATAAGTTTTTGTGGTTCTCTCGCACAAGGGTTTCCAAATTAAACTCTATGCACTGTGACTTGAGTTTACATGCATTTATTGTTTTAAATTTAATAAATGATTGATGAATGCTCATTTAAAGTAAAAAGTACCTTATATTGATTCACCCCCCCCCCCACCCCCGCCCCCCCTCAGTATAAGCATAAGTACAACAATTGGTATCAGAGCAATTTTCTTCGAAAATAATCTAACCATTGGAAGGTAGATCTCGAGAGCACACATGTCCAGACAAGAAGGTTTCTCCACAAATAGTAGCTCGTCTGAAGAAAGTGATGGATATGTTTCTAATATTAAAAAAGAAGAATTCTTCTTCATGGCCATGGATACAAAGTCTACTAATATAGAAAATGAAGACAATCGAAAAGAAAAATCAGATTCAAAAGAAGAAGACATTGATGGGGAAGTGAATCTTGAAGCATAACTTGTTAATGCCTTAGAAGAAATAGACATATTCAGGGGAAAGAATAAAAAGTAGAAAGAGAAATTACATAAATATGAAAAGAAGGATCATGATCTTAATGAAACAGAAAAAAACAGTTATCATCCTAAATGTTGGTTGTGGAGCCTGATTATCTTCCTGATTCAGAGGTCCTTGCTTTCAGCCGTGTTTATACCCCATGAAGTATTTACACGCTAGAAGTATGTACACTCTTCCATGCGAGGGAGTGTAGAGGGGGGGTACCCCCTCTGCGGGGTCCATCCCCCTGACTCGGGGGTCTGGGGGCAAGCGAGCCCCCGAAGAAAAAATTTCCTTGTAAAAGTATATTGTAATTTCATTGTAAATCTGGACCGTTCATTATAAGGTCGCAGATCTAAAGGTAGAGATTATGTTAGGGTTTTTTGCCCTAGAAGGCAACCCTCTTTTATGAGGGAAATGTATTGCGGCTATGGATGATGGTGAATATTGTATTCTGAGAGAGGAGACTGTGAGAGAAAGAAGAGGAAGTTACAGCGGGTTTTGTTGTAGGTTGTATCCCTTCATTTGCTGGATAATAATAAAGGAAGGACCTGGCAATTTCTCTGGTGGACGTAGCCCACACTGGGTGAACCACGTATATTTGCGCCTCTCTTCTATGTTTTGTTTCTGCATTTGTTTTATTTTATTGCTCCGCGGTCCTGTTTTTTTAACACTAAAGACTCAACTAGAAGAGCCAAAAAGGATAGAATAAGTGTTGAGAAGGTAGTTGAAAGAAAAAGAAGAAAATTGCAAGAAGATAGAGGCTGAAATCGTTTCCTTAAGAAAGGAACTAGAGAAAACAATTTATCAGTTTAGTAGGAGCTTGGATTTTGGAAAAAGTATTGAAATTTTAGATAATATTCTCAGTCGCCAAAGGTCACCATTCATCAAGACAGGTCTTGGCTACGAAAAAAATCAAAAGACCCTCGAGGGAGATGCAAGCACTAAGGTCACAAATCCATTAGAAAAGGAAAATGAAGAAAAGGATAAAAACTATGCTAATATTCTCAAAGGTCGCATCAACAATGAAAGAAACAACAGGAAAGGAAATGATGACCAACAAAAACTTGATTTTTCTTTCAAGAACAACAAGAATAAGTTCATAAGAGTTGTTCCACCGAGAAGGTCTTTCACAACCTGGTACCAAAATCTCTTTCTTGGCTGTTGTTTTTTCTTGCAATAATTTTGGTCATAAAGCACTAGATTGTAGAGCTTATGCAAGAAGTGATCATGTGAGAGATAGAAATAGAGGTTCTTATAAGACCTAAAAGAATTATTATGTGAGAAACAAATCCATAAGTTCGCATGGGTTTGATGATAGAAACTACAATTCATTTTCTCCCCTACTTGATTACAATATTGAATGTTATAAGTGCGATAACTATGGGCACATAGCATGTGATTGTAGAAGCAACATAATAAATTCTTCTAAACAAAGTAGGGAAGAAGAGTTCTTACCACGCATAGAGAAGAATACACAAAGGTGTGGAAAAGGAAGCAATAAGAGCTAAAGAAGGAAGAATGTGGAATTGCAATGTATGATCAAGACAAAGGAAGCCAATGGTACATTGATAGTGGATGTTCAAAACACATGACAGTGGATCATAACAAATTTCTCACCCTAAAGGAAGAAAAAGGAGGCAACATTACCTTTGGGGATAATGCTTCTACAAGGATAGTTGGAAAAGGTACTTTTAGTCTTGATAATGGAAATACTAAAAAACATAATATCTTGTATGTTGAAAGGTTATAACACAATATTCTAAGTGCGAGTCAAATATGTGATCAAGGTTACAACCTCACATTTCATTCTAAAGGATGTGAGATAAGGAAATTAGGTTTAGGAAGATTAGTGGCAAATGCAAACATAACCCCAAGCAATGTATACGTTCTAGATGAACTCAAAGAAGAAAAATATTGTATGGGGCAAGTAAATGGAAGTCAGTTATGGTATAGAAGGATGGGTCATATAAATTTGAAAATCTAGTAAAACTTAGCAAGACACATACAGTAAGAGATATGCCAAGGATATCAAAACCTACCGACACTATTTGCAAGCCATGTCAGCATGGAAAGAAGATGAGAGTTAGTTTTAAAACAAAAGAGCACTCAACATCAAAGCCATTGGAACTTGTACACACAAACCTTGACGAGCCAACAAGAACATAAACTTTAAAAAGTGACAATTATTTTATGTTGCTTATTGATGATTACACAAGAATGACATGGGTTACATTTATTAAAGAAAAATATGAAACATTTGAGATGTTTAAAGCTTTCAAAGCCCTAGTTGAAAATGAGACTGATTAAAAAATCAGGTGCTTAAGATTAGATGGAGGAGGTGAGTTTACCTCTTATGAATTTTATGAATTCTATGAGAATCATGGAATCAAGATACATTTTTCAATGGCAAGGACTCCACGAAAAAATGGAGTTGTAGAAAGGAAGAACATAACTGTACAAGAAATGGCTAGAACAATGTTGAATGAAGTCCAATTACCAAACACCTTTTGGAGAGAATCAGTCAGCACAACAGTCTACATTTTGAATAGAGCACAAATTAGAGTGAACAACAACAAGACACCTTATGGATTATGGAAAGGTAGACCAACTACAGTCAAATACTCCAAAGTATTTGGGAGCAAGTGCTATATAAAGAGAAATGAAGATAATTTAGGCAAGTTTTATTCCACAATAGATGAAGGTGTATTTCTTGTCTATGCATCTGGAAGTAAGGCCTACAAATGATACAACAAAAGATTATGCAAGGTTGTAGATAGTATTGATGTAAGAGTGGATGAAGCAATACCTCAAAAGGAAAACTCACAAACAAATGAAGATCCAGAGGAGATAATCTACAGAGAGCAAGAAAAGGAAGGATAAGAAGAAGAAGAAAAGAAAGAACAAGAAGAAACAGAACACCGATATCCAAAGACACCATCCAGATTTGTTGAAAAGCATCATCCATAAAATTAGATTCTTGGTGATATATATATATATATACATGAGTTCAGACTAGAAGAAGATTGAACGTTTCTTTGCTATCTAAACTAGAGCCCAAGAACTTTGCACAAGCTAGTGAAGATAAGCATCGGGTTAATGCTATGAAAGAATAACTAATTAGATTGAGAAGAATGAGACATGGGAACTTGTGCCCAGGCCAAAATACTAGAATGTGATTGCACCAAATGGGTCTTCAAAAACAAATTGGATGAATATGGATAAATAGTAAAAAATAAAGTAAGATTGGTTTGTAAAGGGTATGCTCAAGTTGAGGGTATTGACTTTGAAGAAACCTTTGTTGTAGTTGCAAGATTATAAATAATTAGATTGTTTTTGGCACTTGTGTGTTTCAAGAACTTCAAAGTCTATCAAATGGATGTCAAGTCAACCTTTCTAAATGGAAATTTAGAAGAAGAAGTACATATTGAACAACCAAAAGGATTTCAATTGTCAGAAAACAAAGATCATGTATGCAAATTGAAGAAAACACTCTATGGACTAAAGCAAGCTCCTAGAGCTTGGTATTGAAGACTTGAAAAATACCTACAACAACAATGTTTCAAAAGAGGAGTTGTAGAAAACAATTTTTACATCAAAACAAACAATCAAATTTTGTTAATCATTGTGGTTTATGTGGATGATATCGTATTTGAAAGTAATGATGATAGAATGAGCCAAAAGTTGTAGAAGAAATGCAAAATAATTTGAGATGTCCATGCTTGGAGAATTGTCATTCTTTCGAGGGTTGTATATTTCTCAATTCAGCAAAGGCATATTCATTTCTCAGTATCAAGGAAATGTTGAAGAAATTCAAAATGGAAGAATGTGTAATTGTCAATACACCCATGATCACAGGATGTAAGTTAAGAAAAGATGATGAATCTCTAGAAGCAAATCAAACACTATACAAGTCAGTGATTGGCAACCTACTATATGTGACAACATCAAGGCTAGACATCATGCGAGTAGTGGGATTGGTTGTAAGATTTCAATCTGCACCAAAGGAGACACATGTGCAAGTAGTAAAAAGAATTAAGATATTTGAAGGGCACATTGGACTTTGGCTTGTGGTATTCAAGAAGTAAGGACTTCACTCTAACAACATATACATATGCAGATTGGACAAGAGGTATTGATGACAAGAAAAGTAACAGTAGAGGAGCATTATTTCTAGGCAATTTTCTAGTATCATGGTTGAGAAAGAAGCAAGATTCAATCTCTCTATCCACAACAGAAGCCGAATATATTGCAATAGGAGCATGTTGCACACAAGTTCTATGGATGAATCAAACATTGAAGGATATCAAGGTAGAATATGATCAACCAATCTCAATCATTTGCGACAACACAAATGCAATCAACATTTCAAAGAATCATGTTATGCACTCAAAGACAAATCATATTCCCATTAAGTACCACTTCCTAAGAGAATAGGTAGTCGAGCAAAGTGTCAAGCCAGAGTATATTACCACCAAAGAAAAAGTTGCAGATATTTTTACCAAACCCCTTCCCAGAGACACATTTGAATATCTCAGACAAAATTCAGGAGTGATATCCTTCTCATCTCACCAGTGAAGGAAAGCACAAACTTAGGGGAAGAAACTCTTTTCCATTCATGTCAAAGGGGGAGAAGTTGCAGACATGGGAAGAATTGCAGACACGGGGAGAGTTGCAAATAAGGGGAGTATTACATAATTGATTAAGGGTTGACATCAATGAAAAGGGGGAGATTGTTGGAAATATTGTTGTCATTGATGTCAAAGATAGGGGGAGACTACATAAGTCCAAGACAAAGATTGCAAAATGAAGATTGTTGGAAATATTGTTTTTGTATTTTTGATGCTCAATTTGGATGCCCTATCTTTGAAGGCCTTTTTACTCTAAATACCTAGCTCAAATGGGAGCATAGGATATATGGTTGAAAATATTATTACGATACCTTTCCAATGGTATATGGCACTCCCTCTAACTCCATAGGAATGAGGAGATATGAAAGATTTTGTTAGGTCAACGCAGCTAGAAAGTAAAGGTCGACCCAAACAATTTTACAAGTCGACCGCATAACTGAATGTCGAAACATTATAAATACATGATAGATGTGTGCATTTGAATAGCATCCAAGCAAGAAGAGAAAGCACAAGTGTGTATAAGAGATATAAGGTGCACAAGATGAGCTAGGGAGTATTCTTGGGGTCTAAAGGTGTGCAAGATGAGTTTTATGAGTTTTTAAGGGTACGCTATGAAGGACTATGGTCTATGATGCTGCAAAGTGCGTTGTTTTGAGGTTGTGATGTTGCAGTTTGGAATTATATTCTGGGAATGATGCTATGAGGTTTGCTAGGGCATGAAGGCTAAATCTAACTAGGGTTTGAAGCTATGTTCGAAGTATGAAGCATACAGGTCAAGTCAAAAGTATTATGTGTATGAAGATATTAGACTAGTACCTATACAGGTCTTACTGAGTTGGTGCTCAGTTGAGGATATTGGTGTCTCCAGTAGGTTGGTGCCTACACAATCTCTTGCTAAGTTGGTGCTCAATTGAAGAGATCGGTGTCTCTAGTAGGTTGGTACCTAAACAATATCTTGTTGAGTTGGTGCTCAACTGAAAATATTGGTGTCTCTAGTAGGTTGGTGCCTACAAGTGTTGTAATGGTAGGTTGGTTCCTACATACATTTATAAAGATAAGTTTTTGTAGTTCTCTCCCACAAGGGTTTCCAAATTAAACTCTGTGTACTATGATTTGAGTTTACATGCATTCATTGTTTTAAAGTTAATGAATGATCTATGAATGCTCATTTAAAGTAAAAAATACCTTATATTGATTCACCCCCCCTTCTCAGTGTAAGCATAAGTACATCAATTATAATAATATTTATTTTTATAGTTTAATGGATGTGTTTAAATATGATCATTGAATTAATGTATTGTATCACTTAAACAAGTATACCAATGGATTACACCGATATTCATTGTAATAATGTAAACCATCCATATATTTAAACAACGACGTAATATTTTACAACATTAGATACTACAATAAAAAAGAAAGTCATTTTATTATATACAAATTACAAAACCTTCACTATAAAACGAGACAACATAAAGGTCCACAATCATCAAAATGTCAATAAATAATTGTTCATCATACTAATTGGGACAATATATCAACATTAAACAAAATATATGATTTTTATAGACAAACATTCAAAATATAAAACTTGAAATGTTCAATTATATTGATCATCATTCGTCACCCGAACTACTTGCATGCCTAATTTCTTCTTCACTTGCAAAGGATATTGTACTTGGGCTATTTGCAATGTATTGTTAATTGGCTTGATTTTGTTTCACATATTCACATTCCATCTATAAACATATAAATAAAGTATAATGAGTATATTTATGTTTATAATGGAATATACATGATTGTATAAATCGAAAAGCATCCATAGTAGTGAGTGTTGAATGGGTTCCTAATTCTTAGATTCATTGGATTGGTTTTTGTACTGCAAGTGAAAATAAATGTTCTTTCCACTACATCCCTCATACTTTTATATAAAAAAATCCCCTATCTTTAACTTCTAGTAACACTCTAGATGAACCAAGGATAAAAAGTAAAACAAAGCTAAATTGAATTTTGGGAAAAAAATATTAAAATATGAAGAAAAGAAATTAGAAAACAGAATTAAAAGCTAAAAAAATTAAAAAATAAATTAAAAAAATCTAAGTGTTTGGTGTGGGTGGTTGTTGTTGGCATTTCTCAAAATTGTCGCTTCCCTTGTTACCCCCCTCCCCACCTACTAACCCACCCCTTGCATCACCACCCTACCGCCATTGCCTCCTCTCTCCCTAGCCCACCGCCCTCTTGCTGACACATAAACCCCCACCCCTCCCACATGCCCCATGCCCAACCACCTAAATGAGTGAGGGACATATGGGAGGGGTTGGGGAGGGTTAGGAGGTAGGGGAGTAATGGGGGATTGGACAATTTGTTTTTAATTAATTATTTTTTTTTTAATATTTTTTTTTTTTTTTTCATTTTTTGATGTTTTGAATATTTGTTTTTCTTTTTAATTTTTTTTCTTAGATTTTGTTTTTCTAAAATCCAATTTATTTGTTTTTTTTTAAACCTGTTTTGGGATTTTTAAAATTTGTTTTTGGGTTTTTATTTTTTTAAGGAGGATGCATGAAGAGTCCTAGGGGATTTCCTTTTTTCTAAGCTATTTTAACATTATGTTGTTTTATTTTTATTTTTAATTTTTTGTCTTTAAAACCACGTCCCTCTTATTTTTGGGTTTTTTTTCCGTCTAATTTCCTGTTTTTTTTTCCGTCTAATTTCCTATTTTTTTTTCCAGTTTTTTCATCTTTTATGATTTTGTTTGCAATGGTATCTATGTTTTAGGTCAGTAGTGCCATTTTTTAATTCAGGCCTCGATTTTAAGGTTTTTTCTTTTCAGAATGAGGTAGGTCATTACGGACATAGTTGCAATGTTACCACTCCCCCTCCCTCCCCCACAAAGCGGTGTTACTCGTAGCACCAATTTTCTAATTAGGGGGCTGGCTTTAAGGTTTTTGTTTGCAATAGTACCAATGATTAAGACCATGGTGCAAAGCATGTTGGAATTTTAACTTTGAAAAAAATGAAGGTGATTTTGGGAGTACCTCTTTTCAATTCGAGGGTTGATCTTAAGGTTTTTGTTCACAACGCTACTATTTGTTAAGATGATGTTTAAAAATAGGTTGCAATTTTAATATTGAAAAAAATGGGTGATTTTGTGAGCATCCCTTTTCAATTCGAGGGTTAATTTTAAGGTTTTTGTTCACAATATTAATGAGATTTAAGGCCATGGTTGCAAAATGTTGTAATTTTAACCCTAAAAATAAAGTGTGATTCCAGGAGCACCACTTATCGGTTATGAGGTTCATTTTGATGTTTTTGACCAAAAAATACGGGTTTTAGGGCTAGAGTTCTCATTTTGAGGTCATAGTTCTCGTCAAGTTCGTAATTGCATTAATTTAATTAGTCGCACCATTTCCATTAAAAATACATTAAAAATATATTGATCTAGATAGATATCGGTGGCCACCCACCTTTTCCTATTGGCTCAAAACAGTTTTCTGACAATTTTGGCAATTTACTATTTTTAGTTGTTTTAACTTCCGGGGCCATTTTGAGGGCCTAAATGAAGGTTTTTCGGGATTGAGCTCCTCAATGATAATCGAAGGCATCATTGAGCCCCCAAAATAAATCTCCTCGAGGATACCTTTCCAACGGGCTATCACATGCCTAACATGGAGATCGTATGCAAAAGTTACAACCCCGGGAAGTTGATGTACTAACTTACCCAAACGAGGCCCACATGACTTTTGGCGCTTCATCTCCTAAGGTTAGGTTTTTGGATGTCTAGGGATTTTGGCATTCTTGCTTATTGTAAAAAGGCCTTCAGAGCCTCATTGTAACCTTGTTCTTGCAAATGCACGTTGTCATCACATCTCTTCTCAGAGATAAGCCGTCACCATTCCAACAAGCTTGTTTCCGCTACATTTTACAGTTTCATCTTATTTCGTTATTGAATAGAAAACCAGTTTTACTGTATCTCTGTTATTTTCTGTTAAGCACCTGTTAATAATCGGTATTCATTTTTTTCTGCTCATAAAATCCAGATTAGTGGTATCAGAGCGGTCTGCTCCTTGTCATATTAATGCATGTCCCCAACGAGGTCGAAGTACAAAGAGTTGGGCCTCAAGCTTGTTTCTCTTGAGGAAAGAAACTCTCGCACGCCCAAGCAACCTCCCATGGTAGGAGAAAAGAAATATGACGGGACAGGAGATCCTTTCAAACTATTGATTGAGGAAGCCCTCACGCAACAGAGGAACAAGATGATGGATAGTTTCGCGCAAATCCTTCGACGGCTACAACCATGTGACACATCTTCTTTGAACGGATGCGCCGCCCCCTTCAAGGTACAAATAAACTTCGATATTCCTATATTTGAAGTTCAGATAGACATAGATGTTGTAGACAAGTGGTTGAATCTACTAGAAGGGTATTTTTCTGTCCATAACTTTTCAAATAAAGAAAAGATTACTTTTGCACTCCTCAAAGCCGTTCCCCATGTCAAAGATTGGTGGGAAATTTTCTGTGAGCAAAAGGAAACAGAGGAAACCTCATTATTTTAAGTCACGGCCACCTAGGAATCCTTCAGGGATGTTATTAAGGAACAATACTACCCTGTCAGAAGTTATGACGACCTGTATACTAAATGGACCACACTGTGACAAGAAAGAGACCAAGCAGTGCCAGATTTCACAAATATCTTCCATACCTTGCGCACCAAGTTGGGTATCAAAGATTCGGAGCGACATATGGTGCTCAAGTATCGCGGTGCTCTGCATAGATACATCCAGACCGAAATGGAATTTCTAGACATCTCATCCTTGGGCGCGGCCTACCAATATGCTATCAAAATCGAGCCGAAGCTCAAACAAAAGACACGGCAATTTGGGCCTGGGAACCCCTCACAAAAAAAACTAGGAAAGGGTGGTCCCAACCCACCGAACAAAGGACAGAGCAAAGATGGACAATATCAGGACAACCAATCCAAGCCGCAAGCAAAGAATGACATCCGAAAGACAAAGAAAGATACCGGGAAGTGGTGTGACTTCCATAAGAGCCCTTGGCATAACACTGTTGACTGCCGCTAAAAGCAGTCACTGGTGGCTGAAGTGAAAGCCTCTGAATCAGATGCAGATTATGACTCTGAGCCAGAACCAGAAAGGGGAAGATGGATTATTGACGTGGAACCCAGTGCCACTGTTGCTACCACCAAGCTCTAGCCTGGTGAACCAGACGAGCCAGAAGAAGGAGAGCGCCTCTTCCATTCACAGATGTGGGTAAAAGGAACCTCGTTGCACTTCATCGTTGATAACAGTAGCCAGAAGAACCTCATCTCAGCAGAGGTCGTCAAGCGGCTGACCCTGCCAACAATGTCGCACCCACAACCGTACACCATTGGATGGCTCCACCAAGGAAGCGATCTCTGCGTCAGCCAACAGTGTCGATTGTCGTACGACATCAAGTCCTTCAAAGATGAGGTATTGTGTGATGTTCCTCCTCTCGAAGTTTGTGATGTTCTTTTGGGCCAACCTTATTTATGGGAACGTCATGTTGTATATGAGTCTAGGCCTTGTAGTGTTATTATTACTTTGAACAAGAAATTGTACATGATACCCGAGGCAATCCCACCTAGTCTTATTTCCTTAATCTCTGCTAAGAAATGCAGGAAGGTCATCTCTCAGACGAGGAATTTTGTCTTCTTTGTGATTCTCTCTCAGAATAAGCGAAAGATCACAACCACATCCAGGGTCTCTGCGGCCGACCTCTCCACACAGTAGAAGCAAGTAGATAAGGTCATGGAAGAATACTCGGATATCTTCTCCTCACCTACAGGGGTACCTCTGCACTACCAGGTCAAGCACCGCATTGATCTGACCCCCAATGCATCGCTACCCAATGGGCCATTCTATCATCGCTCTTTGTTAGAGAATGAGGAGATCAAGTGACAGATCTAAGAACTGCTCCACAAGGGGCACATCTACCCCAGCTCATCATCTTGCGGGAGCCCAATCGTGTTGGTATAGAAGAAATATGGAACCCGACGACTCTGTATTGATTACTGGGCTCTAAATAAAATCACAGTCAGAAACCGGTACCCGATTCCCCGAATCGATGACCTCCTTGATCAACTCACGGGGGCCAAATACTTCAGTAAGATTGATCTGAAGTCTGGCTACCACCAGGTCTTGATAGAACAGACAAATGTATGGAAGATTGCCTTCAAGTCAAAGGAAGGCCTCTTTGAATGGTTGGTCATGCCCTTTCGTTTGACAAATGCTCCAGCCACTTTCATGAGGATGATGGATGATATCCTGCGACCATTCACCAATACTTTTGTAGTGGTGTATCTGGATGACATTATAATTTACAGCAAGACTTGGGCTGAACACTTGCAGCATATTCAGCAGGTTATGCACACCCTGCGGCAGCACAAGCTATACTCCAACTTGGAAAAATGCTCCTTCGGCATGGACAGGGTCTATTACCTGGGCTACATAATTGATTAGCATGGCATACATGTGGATCCAGCCAAGATCCAAGTCATTCGTGACTGGCCAGCCCCAACAACACTCACTGAGCTTCAGAGCTTCTTGGGCCTTGCCAATTTCTACCGCAGGTTCATGTTGGGTTTCTCCCATATTGCATGGGCCCTCAACCAAATAAATAGGGATCGTGGTAAGGTGAAATTTGCATGGGGTTGGTCCCAACAACAAGTGTTCGATGATTTGAAGCAGCGCTTGTGCTCAGCCCCAGTACTTTCACTACCAGACCTGCAACATCCTTTTGAGATCGAGATAGATGCTTCAGACTATGTTGTGGGCGTCGTTCTCACTTAGCACGGCCACCCCATGGCCTATCATAGTGAGACACTGTCAGATACTATCTATAAGTACCCTACTTACGACAAAGAAATGTACTCCATTGTGCAAGCATGCTGCCAATGGAGACATTACATTCTTGGGAAGGAGACAGTCATCCACACTGATCATAAGCCACTATAGTTCATGCAAACATAGGGAAAATTGTAGAATGACCGCCATCAAAAGTGGTCCACATACTTGCAGCAATTCCACCTCAACATCAAGTATAAAACAAGAAGCACCAATCGCATCGTTGATTGCCTCAGCAGACCGCCAGTTGCGACACTCACCACGGTGCTAGAATCTTGCTGCCATGAGACATCTAGATGGCCCCAATTCTATGAGACAGACCCTGACTTCGCCACCACCTACCAAATGTTGGGTTCAAACGCAATTGTCGATAATTTCCATCTTCAGGATGGGTTGTTGTGTCGTCTGGGCCATATTTTTGTTCCATCAAGTGAGCGAGCGAAGCTGATCTGGGAAGCCCACTACAGTCGGGTGGCAAGACACTTAGGTGTTGAAAAGACAGTGGCGATGCTACAGAAACATTTCTACTGGCCGAAACTTCGACAGGAGGTCAGCAAGTATATCAGGTCCTACACTGCCTGTGCTATTGCCAAACCGACCACTAAGAAATAGGGTCTGTACACCCCTCTTCCTACTCCTGACAGACCATGGGAATCCATCTCAATGGACTACATGTCGGGCCTCCCATCCACTAAGCAGGGAAATGACTGTGTTTTTGTGGTTGTTGATCGCTTTTCTAAGATGGCAATTCTGGTTGCTTGCAAGAAGAGCATCACAGCAGAGGCCACTGCCAAGCTCTTCTTTGAACGAGTCTAGCTACATTTTTGAATCCCACAAACCATTATCTCAGATCAGGATAGTCAATTTCTCAGCACATTTTGGTCGAGCCTCTGGTCACTGCTGGACACCAAGCTCACCAAATCCACGGCCTTCCACCCCCAGACAGATGGCCAAACCGAGGTTGTAAATCGAATGATTGTGCATATCCTTCGCATGTATAATTCAAAGCACCCTCACACATGGGATGAGAGCCTTCCCTATGTCTAGCATAGCTGCAACCAAGCCCTACATAGCTCAACCGACCACAACCCCTTTCAAGTGGGGTCGGGATTCCAACCATTGGGACCCATAGATGTTGCACTTCCCCTTGCGGTCACCTCGATCGACTCATCTCCTACTCTAACTGAAGCTGACAAAGCCACCCAGTTCATTGAGCGGATCCAGAACATCCACCAACAGGTTCAGGATATCCTACAGAACTCCAATGACAAGTACAAACAGTGCCATGATCAACATTGGGTGCCGCATAAGTTTCAGGTGGGCGACAAAGTTTGGTTGCACTTGCAGAAAGAACGCCTTACAGGACCCCATCGGAAGCTTCGCCCACTCCGTTATGGGTTGTACACTATCACCAAGGCCGTGGGGGATAATGATTTTGAGCGCAACATTCCTCCTTTCCTTGGTCTACACCCAGTGTTCAACGTGGATCTCCTTCGCCCTTATTTCCCACCATTATTGGACACCTTAGAAGTAGTAGAACAACTGACACCAACAAAGCTCAACCCCGAATGCCTACAATAAGCATCCAATGATTAGATTGTGGACAGATAGATCAAGGGCACTCGACAACAAAGGATCCAACTTTATTGAGTTGTCAAAGCAAGACAGCTCCTGCACCAAGGCAAGTGGCTCACCCGTGGCCAAATTCAGTAGAAATTTCCTCATCTGATGGGGGACCTCAATGCAATGGATACCATTGATTCCTAAGGAGGGAGAATTGATCCAGATAGATATTGGTGGCCACCCACCTTTTTCGACTGGCTCAAAACATTTTTTTGACAATTTTGGCAATTTACTATTTTTAGCAATTTTAACTTCTGGGGCCATTTTGAGGGCCTAAATGAAGGTTTTTTAGGATAGAGCTCCTTAATGATTACTAAAGGCATGATTGGGCCCCAAAATGAATATCCTCGATGATACCTTTCCAACTGGCTATCACACGCCTAAAACGAAGATCGTATGCAAAAGTTACAACCCGGGGAAGTTGATGTACTAACTTACCCAAATGAGGCCTACATGACTTTTGGCGCTTCATCTCCTAGGGTTAGGCTTTTGGATGTCTAGGGTTTTTGACATTCTTGCTTATTGTAAAAAGGCCTTCAGAGCCTCATTGTAACTTTCTTCTTGTGAATGCGTGCTGCCCTCCCATCTCTTCTCAGAGATAAGCCACCACCATTCCAGCAAGCTTGTTTCCGCCGCATTTTAAAATTTCGGCTTATTTCGTTATTGAATAGAAAACCAGTTTTACTGTATCTCTGTTATTTTGTGTTAAGCACCTGTTAATAATCTGTATTCATTTCGTTCTGCTCATAAAATCCGGATCATATATACTTAAAGTTAGAATGTTACATGTTTCCCAAACTCTCTTTAAAGAAAGTAGACACATAAATTGTGTTAATATTATGGTAGTTGCGGGAGGTATCTACCCCCACGTGTGAACCTGACAAGAATAGAAGACTCCGGGAAGCAAGAGAAACCCTAATGAATTGGCTAATAACCCTAGAAGCCTTGTCAGCTCAAGAAGATAATTTATATTGGGTTATTAGCCTCCAAGAGAAGAAGTCGGCCAGAATTAATAATAATATACTGAACAGACACATACCCAGAAAGAGAAGTCGACACCAGTTCTCATTTGACAACATCTCAGGACTGCAGTTTTCCGAGTTGGTGTGCACTGCAGTTGCAATTGGTGCGCAGGTTTGGAGGAGGGTTGCAGGTGCAGCTACAGCAGCAACTAGTTTCTTTATTGGCTTGGATATCTCTTGGCTAGGGTTTGGAACATTTGATCAGTCTTTTGTGATGCATTATCCTTGGGGATTGATGCGCTACTCTTTGTTTGTCTATCTAGCCTAGGGTTTGCTTCCGGAGGAATTCTCAGTCAAGGTTAAGGTGCTCAGAGGGAGGCTTCGGCCTGTGGTTGGGTGACGAGGGTATCGTCAATGGTAAAACGAGCACACCATCTTCTATATTCTAATAGGTTATGGGCCCACACCCCTTAAGTCAGCCTAGAACGCTGGAAGGAAACATAACCGCTAGATATTGAGCTCGTTGAGGAACTGTCGCTGGGGTTACTAGCAGGAGCAACTTCCAAAAGCACTGCAGCTAGGGTTACCAACAGAAGCAGTTGCAGAAACCCTAAACCTCTTGTTGAGGCAACTTAAGTGACGAGATTGACCTAATCCCCAGATAGATCAGTGCACCCTAGCCCAGTGCATCTCTTGGTACTCTCAAAAGGCCAAGACGTGAAGTTTGGATTTCTGGTCAAATCTAGGGTTTGACCAAGTCAAGCAAGCCATGATGAACTCTATGAAGTATGAGAACAAGCTAGATGGAGCCTCCAACTTCAGAGCATGGAAGACAAGGATTGACCTCATCCTTGCTAAGAATAAAGTGTTGGATATTGTGAAAGGAAAGATCGTGAAGCCAGAGTTTAAAGAAGGAGAAGAGAAGGAACCGC
>ML780375.1:75011-91003 GCA_009831015.1 Picea engelmannii | reverse complement strand
AACTAGTTTCAGTATTGGCTTGGATATCTCTTGGCTAGGGTTTGGAACATCTGATCAGTCTTTTGTGATGCGCTATCCTTGGGGATTGATGTGCTACTCTTTGTTTGGCTATCTAGCCTAGGGTTTGCTTCCGGAGGAATTCTTAGTCAAGGTTAAGGTGCTCGGAGGGAGGCTTCGGCCTGTGGTTGGGTAACGAGGGTATCGTCAATGGTAAAATGAGCACACCATCTTCTATATTCTAACAAATTGCAGTACTCCATAGGATACACAAAAATTATTGTAATTTAAAGCTCATGGGATGGGAACTTCTTCCCTTTTTTATAACATTGTCCCTTTTAATATTGATTTCAAGAGAATTATTTTAGCTCACAGGTAAATTAAACTTGATACAATATAATTTTTTAATCAAGTTACATATGTATATTATCATTTGAAATATGTCGACCCTTCCAATCTTTGTCCTCACGCATCCTCTCCCCACCCTTCCACAGATGCACAATCTATGTCACATGGTAAATTAAGGTAGGGGATAAGCAATTCCAATGCATTTTAGGTTGTATTCATATGACGTAGACATGATGATACATTAACACAACTTTAAATACATTGAAATGTACACAACTAACACATTTTCTCTTATCCCTTACGAAGCATCTTACTCACAATTAGTATTCCAATGTAAACTAGTACTTGTGTTGCACCAAGTTCCAACTTCACCAAGTTGTCCCTTGTCATTTGCAGTAAGTCCCTCCGATTCTAATTTCTTGTTTTTACTGCATATTTATGTTATGCATCTCTTCTCTAACAAGACTTGTTGAAATACTAGACTTTTGGGAAGACAATTTTACTATAATTTAGGTTTCACCATTATGGAGATGTTACGTTTTCTATGTAAGACTTTCTATAATTTAGAGATAATATTGGATATGTAATTGTTAGGTTAGAAGAATATTGACTAGATTTTCTCCCTAGTGGACTCTGTCTTTCAGTTGAAAATTCACTTTGCATTGGAGTTGAAGTTCATTATGTTTGGTGATGTGTTTTTTTTGTATATGTGATTCAATGATCCATAAACTTCTTTTAGCTCAAATTTGTTGTGTGTTGGAATTAGATTGTTGTGTTGGAGTTAAAATTTCATATAATCATGAAACATTTTATAGGTAAAACTATAAATATAACTTAAACGACATATACACAATGATTAAATGTACTTGACTAGTTTTTTATTCTAGAACCTAGGGGTTATGGACCCATCATGCTCTCACTGTGCCACTCCAATTTTGCCATTTTCTTTGCCTCTCTTTCTCTTGCCTTTTATGCTGGCACCTCTACTACTAGGGAATCCACTTCTAGAAGCACTACAATATTTACTTAATCAACTAGATCAACTATAACCAGCTAGGCTTTGGGTATCATAAACTTGGTTATTAGTCGCGGGAAGGTGTATGTATCCCTTGCTTATAAAGCACCCATTCGTTACTATATATGGTTCAACAACTACTACTGCAACTAGTTCTTCAACGGGTTTATCGACTGGGTCAACAACTGGATTTGGGGCATATTGAATTCCAATTGGCCTACAAACCTTGATATAGTGCATCACCCTATGCATGAACTATTGAACATGCATGAAACATATTCTTTATTCTTTTGATCGATATGTGTTTGTACTATGACTAGAATAAATTACACCAAAATCTCAATTAACATCTCAACTTTACAACTTTGTTCAAATTTATCATACTTGCAATATAAAACACAAAATGAGGGCTTCAAGTATCACCCAACTTGGTCAAGAACATGATTGAAAACATTGGCTATGAAAAAAATGTTAGATAACACTTAATATAATTCAACCACATTTCCATGCCCAACAATCCTCTATTGAAATCCAACTACCTTTAATAGTTGGTTTCCTTCATCCAAAATTCACAGCCTTGAATACTTTAAATGAAACATGTCTTTGAATATCTTGTATTACTCTTATGCTCAACTTATATTTCTTTTTAAAATAATTAGGTGTTATGACACCATTGAACCTGGCCTATGTCAAAATCACTTTGTTTTCACAAATGAAAACCTTCATTACATATTTTAAATCCTTTTGTACATCCAAATATATGATCTACACTTCAAAGTCATTGCACATCCTAGTAATTACATCATTATTTGCTGGTGAACCTCTTGCAAAGTGAACATGATTCCTTTTCATGCAATCAAGGCCGATCTTCTTAATTGACTTGGTAGGAGTTCGTAATGGCTCTGTCATTATAGGCCCACACAACCTATAAAAAAATGTCATGTATTTCATTGCCCTCCATCTTTGAAACCACCTTAATAGCGAAGTTCCTTCTTAGTGAATGTAAATTCTCTCTCCATGATGCAAACACCTAAAGCATGGAAAAATTAGATTTATGTGGTTAACAAATCCTACTATAATTCACGATAAACCTTAGTCTTCATGAGAGACAAGGGTTTTAATGAAATCATAATTTGGAAACTCCTTTCAAAGGACCCCAACTTTTTATTGTGCAGTTTCTAGGACACAGTCAAGCCCAAGGTTGAATTTTAAGAGAAGATCAGCCTCACTGGTTAGAAATTGCTCAAAGCCCTCAATAGAAACCCTTATTTTTTCATTAAGTATTAATCATATGCTGAAATCGAGGGTTTATTTTCTATAGTTTATTCTTGATATTGAACTAACCTTCATGGTTTCGAACCCAAAATATGATAAAATTACTGGAAAACTCATTCCCAACCATAGCCTAACTATGTTTGTCATATTTGCCTAAGATTTTAGCTAAGGATGATAAAGTCTTGTTAGGGCTTGTTAAAGATGTAGAGGGGATGGACATTGATAAGGGGTCTAAGGCATTTTCTTGCTCTTTTATTTAGTTCAACATGCTGAATAGTGACACCGTTAAGCGAAAATTGGAAATTTTGAGATAATTAGGGTTTACAAAGGAGGAAGTTGGGATTTTTCTTAAGAAGTTTCCAAGGCTTCTTGGGTTGTTCGAAGATAAATTGTAGTAGAAACTCAATTTTCTTCTTGAGGAATGGAAGCTTCCTCGTAATGCTATTTTGATTTATGTAGTGGCTTTGAGTATATGTAATGTCCCCACTTTGGGACATCATCACAGTGCAGAGGTTTATGATGACCAGAGTAGCTAGATGGATGTTATAGCGAGTACAGGGGTTATTGAGAGGCATTGTGGGGTCCAACTTGCATTGCTCATCCTATTTCATCATTATGATCCATTTCGCACAAATTGGCTTTGGTTCCGAGGCATTCCGACGATTTCCATGGTTTTGAGTATTTTTTGCTATAAGTCAATTAAATTCACTGAAGAGGTCATTTTGGGCACATTACTTGGAGGAACCTCTCAGTGTAATAGCTCATTGGAATTGGGAGAAGCGACACTATAGGATGGGATGCTGAGAAGTGACTTTCAATGGCCAGGGAAGCCACAAGGAGAGATAAGGCGATTTTCAGAGGTAAAAAGGTTAATTAATTAATTAAATATTAATAAAGTGAAAGTCACTTTGGAGGGACAAGGTGAGCAAGAAGTATAAAGGAAAGGCAAGGGCCTCTACTCATTCATTCATGCATGATCATATTTTGATATCTGGCTTCTAGCTAGTGAGCCCAACATTGGGGGTTTTGAGGGTTTTGACTTAACAAACCCTAGAGGATGATTCAATGGTGAAAGATTCCACCTACATTGTCCCAAGCTTGGTCTCGGAGATGCAATACTCTCCCACACAATTCTAGCTCGATTCTACATCAATGCAGGAGGATTCTACACCAGCCACAGGCACATGAAGAGAAGGGGGGTGCACCATTGGGGGTTTCCAGCGAGGTGGGCACACCATTTTTGGAGAGAGATTCATTGCAGGTGATTGGCAGGGCCTTTGGAGATTCTATCACTTGGGTTTTCATTGCATGGCCTTGGACATCAAATCTAGTCCATTCATGAGGAGTTTCAGGTGCCATTCGATTTATTAGATGCATGGGACAAATTGGAGGAGAGGAGCAAACTTCATAAATTGGTTTCAGTCATTTGCTAGCTCAGATCTTCACCATTTCGCTTGGGACTTCACCAGGGAGGTAACCAAGCCCCGATTTATCATTCTAGCAGTTTTGTGGAGCATTTGGAGGCATCTAGGAGTGAGGCTAATTTATCTAGGGTTTCAAGCACCAGGGGGGCGCACCATATTTTGGAGGAGGTTCATATCCACAGGGTTTGAGAGAGATCTTGGAGATTCAAACACCTGGGTTGTTCTTGCCATCACTCGATCTATTGTTTGGCATCTTTCTTGAGGTGATTGGACACATTTGGCAGTAGGGCCAAATTGTTGAGGAGCTTTAGCATTCTAGCAGGGCATGACATCTTCCAGTGGGGGTTTGGCATTTCATACGGCCCAGATCTACCTTGGTATTGGTATTCTTCTCTTATCTAGCCTTTGGAGGCTTATTTTGTATTATCGGGAGATTTTTGTAGCAGCTCTATTGTCTATCTTCTTAGCCATCTGTTGAGCATTCCAGATCAACATCTTCATTGTAGCAGGTTCTTCTATTTCATGAATAAAAGCAGATTTGAGATGTTTTGGCTTGTCTATCATATTGCACATGGTTGAGGTATGTTCCATGATTGCATCTTCTTGTTTATTGATGCAACACATATATAAATCATCAACTAAAACCCTAAGGCCGAAATTAAGAGGCCATCCTGCAAGTAAACACATCTAAACAAGTAGATCAACAAAGTGTTTGAAAAAATGCCACAACCAGAAAAAGTGTTTAAAAGACACCCAAAACCGTGATGTTCCTGGCATATTGGCTTGGGAACATTACAGTGGTATCAGAGCCTAGATTCCTGCCAGCCAGTGGAATTAACACACGCATGCAGAGCCATAGAAGGGTCTTCCATAAGAGGAGATGGATATTGTTAACATGATTGAGGAGTGTGAGAGGGAATATGAAACCACCAATAATTTCAAAGGGCTCATAACATTCCAATGGTTCCTATCCTATACAAATCATAGTTGAAACAAAAAGAAGATTGCACGTTGGCTCAAGGAAAGGGAGGAAATCATAGCAGCCTTTTGGGTTAACCCCACGCCCATTATAAACCCCACACCCATTAGGAGCATGTAGCTTTGCTACAGTTGCAAGGTGCCTTGGGAACCAAATCATAGTTGTATGGGTAAGGGTAAAAAGCATATTATTAAGGTGCATTATGACAATGATGATGAGGCATGTGAGGATGGATCGATTGATGCTTATCTGGAGCAGTCTGATGATGATAGTGACTCTTACACAGAGGCTAGTGACAGTGACTCTACCACAGAGGCTAGTGATTCTTGTATGCTTGAGGAGGATAGTGACCCTTGTGTAGTGGATAGGCAGTTGGAGGCGCATGATGACACCACCTGTGTGGCAGCAAACATATTGCATGTTATTGATGACCTTGCACCTTAGCAGAGTGGTGACACTAGTGAGGATTCACACGTGTTAGCACCTAGAGTTGATGAGCTCCCTATGAGGGCCGTGGCACATTTGTCACCCTTTCAGGAACCCACGGTAGCCACATCACATGAGGGTACCAGTAGTATGTCAGATATGATGGAGGAGCCTTGTGTGAGGGATGCACACCATGGACATGTAGACCCATAGATCCAAGAGGAGGTACAAGGTGTATAGACAGTGGACCTTACACATACAAATCAACATGAGGAGATTGAGTCACAACTTTTGGAGACTCCATTAGTTGAGCAGATTGTGGAGACTGACGGGTTTATGGAGCACTTACTTCCAGGATCGACCTGCATGGACGAAGATGCACTCTTTAACAGTCAGGATGACCATAGCATGTGTCTGGATACATCTATATGGGATCCAAGCACAGATGATAGTAGCAGGTTGAGTGCACAGGAGGATACAACTGCTCACACCAGATATAATATGATTCAGAGGGAGCTGGTAGTTGAGGATGATGTGCAATTATGTATGGGCAGACTTAGTGGCATAGTAGACAATAGGCATTTCAACACTTTATCTTTTGCAGAGAGTGTCGTTGAGGATTTTAATGAGGGCACTAGCAGTGAGAGGCATGAGGTGGTACCTCAGCATGACTATGATCATGAGTCATGCCACTTAGCAGGACAGTTGAGAGTTAGTGAGGCTATGATCATGACAATCACTAGACGTATTGATGACATGCATGCATTACTGGCAGATTAATGCTGGAGAGTATCAATGACACATGGTAGTTCAATGAGGGATTTACCATGGAGGACTTTCATACTCTTAGGGAGAGAGTATCGATGATGAGGACCTACTACTAGCAGTTATGGACTGACAGGGACTACCTATTGAGGATTGGTGAGATGTATCATGAGGCTCTGAGGGAGTAGGGGTTGGAGGTAGACAGACTTACTCAAGAGTTGGAGAGCACTCGAGGATTCTTGAGAGGAACACAGACAAACCTTCAAGAATCAGAGTCTAGGTCAGACGAGCCTCTTGAGGATATTTGTCAGAAATCCACTTCATCTGTCTTAGTAGACACTCAGATATATCATTCAGTCGCGTTGCTAGGAGGTGTTGATGATTTAACAAAGGAGCACTAGTTGATGGAGGACACTTCCATTTGTGTTTTGAGAGCGGTTGATCTCCATGTAGAGGTTGATCCAATAGTACGCCCATGATCTACAATGCAGCAGGAGTCTACGAGAGACGACATGAGTATGCCAGAGCATACAGTGGTGAGTGACAACTCATAGGGGCATGCCGAGATGTATGGTGGGATTCAGAGGGGTGTACTGCCTTGCAGAGAGGTGACACACTTAGGGGAGTATGCAGATGCCACTCCTTGGTGGCAACACATAGTTATGAGACCTTGCCTTCACTAGTTCAGCAGTAGCATGGGGGATGAGGGATGGAGATTGGTTTACTAGCAGATGGAGGAATTATGTCGAGTTGTACTTGATGATTGGGGTTTAGTGATGACTACAGGCGAGCAGTCATCATGGGTACCGATAGACGTTCTTTTGGTCAAATCCTTGGGATTGATCAAGACAGGTGGTATTTTTCAGTCCTACGGACAACTACATATGTTTTTGTTATCCTTTCCCAACACTTTTATCATAGGCAACAACATGAGGAGGGATTGGTCGTGGCTGAGGATATGGGGAGTGGCTAGGCCGAGACCACCTGATAGGAGTATCTTTATGACATCCAGCCGAATAGAGGTGGATCATCATGGGCAACTAGTTGAGACTTGGTGCATGATGGTGAGAATCATGGGCCCAGAGATAACAGATGAGCACGGAGGGCTTCTGACTGTGATCAGTCTCACACAAGAGCAGTTAGAGGAGATTGGAAGTGATAAAATTCCAAGTTTACTATGGGATCCGGGTGTTCATTTGGCTAGCAGGATGTTTGACTACAGGGTGACCTAGGTTGTGCCAGAGAGCCACATATACTACCATGGGTTGGTTTGGAGTGGGTATGCAAGGAATTACCTGATAGAGCGAGGCAACTTTTCACTCTTGATCATCATGATAGGACGTAGAGATGGGTGGACAAGTACTTATTCTACAAAGATGTCCTTACAGATACATTTCCTAGACATCAGGTCCAATCGTCACAGGTATTTTAGCATGAGGATCCAGGAGAGGAGGATCCAGTATGTATGCAGGGGGCAGACAGTCATAGTTAGAGTAGTGCAGGGCCAACATGGTGATCTTCGACAAAGGTTAGCATGGGACCCAAGGATTGCAGGATTGAGCATTTCATTGACTGACAGAGGCGAGTGGACCTTTGCAGGGGAAAGTTGTTCTAACTTTCCATTTAGCTTCAATGTTGATAGGAGCGCATCGCTTGCGGGTGTCTCACGGAGGTCTTGCAACACCTCACTCGAGCATCCGCCTGTGAAGTTGATGGAGGCCGTATGGATCTTGGTAGAGACTTGGAGGATGGATTCATTCTGAGATGAGGCCATGTGTCTTATGCAAGAAACTCTCTGATTTGATGTATTTCAGGGTTATGCTTCCCAGGGGCTAGCAGTTCATGACTTGATATGGGACCTAAGGAGCAGAGTGCATGAGTATTCATCTTCGAATGGGTTCTACTGTGTATCCCACAGGTGGACATGGGATCCTGGTATTTTATTTGAGGGTATTTGGTTATTGCTTGAGGACAAGCAATTTTCTAGCAGGGAGGATTGTAATGTCCCCACTTTGGGACATCATCACAGTGCAGAGGTTTATGATGACCAGAGTAGCCAGATGGATGTTATAGCGAGTACATGGGTTATTGGGAGGCATTATGGGGTCTAGCTTGCATTGCTCATCCTATTTAATCATTATGAGCCATTCCACACAGATTGGCTTTGGTTTCGAGGCATTCCGATGATTTCCATGGTTTTGAGTATTTTTGGCTATAAATCAATTAAATTCATTGA
Source organism: Picea engelmannii (assembly GCA_009831015.1). Taxonomy (NCBI): domain Eukaryota; kingdom Viridiplantae; phylum Streptophyta; class Pinopsida; order Pinales; family Pinaceae; genus Picea; species Picea engelmannii. Next base: position 82,538 of record ML780375.1, on the reverse strand, counting down.
AGAAGTCATTTTGGGAACATTACTTGGAGGAACCTCTCAGTGTAATAGCTCATTGGAATAAGGAGAAGCAATACTACAGGATGGGATGCTGAGAAGTGACTTTCAATGGCCAGGGAAGCCACAAGGAGAGATAAGGCGATTTTCAGAGGTAAAAAGGTTAATTAATTAATTAAATATTAATAAAATGAAAGTCACTTTGGAGGGACAAGGTGAGCAAAAAGTATAAAGGAAAGGCAAGGGCCTTTACTCATTCATTCATGTATGATCATATTTTGATATCTGGCTTCTAGCTAGTGAGCCCAACATTGGGGGTTTTGAGGGTTTTGACTTAACAAACCCTAGAGGATGATTTGGGGGTGAAAGATTCCACCTAGCTTGTCCCAAGCTTGGTCTTGGAGATGCAATACTCTCCCACACCATTCTAGCTCGGTTCTACATCAATGCAGGAGGGTTCTACACCAGCCACAGGCACATGAAGAGAAGGGGGGTGCATCATTGGGGGTTTCCAGCAAGGGGGGCACACCATTTTTGGAGAGAGATTCATTGCAGGTGATTTGCAGGGCTTTTGGAGATTCTCTCACCTGGGTTTTCATTGCAGGGCCTTGGACATCAGATCTAGTCCATTCATGAGGAGTTTTAGGTGCCATTCAATTTATTAGATGCATGGGAGGAGAGGAGCAAACTTCAGAAATTGGTTTCAGTCATTTGTTAGCTCAGATCTTCACCATTTCGCTTGGGACTTCACCAGGGAGGTAACCAAGCCCCGATCTATCATTCTAGCGGTTTTGTGGAGCATTTGGAGGCATCTAGGAGTGAGTCCGATTTATCTAGGGTTTCAAGCACCAAGGGGGCACACCATATCTTGGAGGAGGTTTAGATCCATAGGGTTTGAGAGAGATCTTGGAGATTCAGACACCTGGGTTGTTCTTGCCATCACCCGATATATTGTTTGGCATCTTTCTTGAGGTGATTGGACACATTTGGCAGTAGGGCCGGATTGTTGAGGAGCTTCAACAATCCAACAGGGCGTGACATCTTCCAGTGGGGGTTTGGCATTTCATACGGCCCAGATCTACCTTGGTATTGGTCTTCATCTCTTATCCAGCCTTTGGAGGCTTATTTTGTATTATCGGGAGCTTTTTGTAGCAGATCTATTGTCTATCTTCTTAGCCATTTGTTGAGCATTCCAGATCGACATCTTCATTGTAGCAGGTTCTTCTATTTCATGAATAAAAGCAGATTTGAGATGTTTTGGCTTGTCTATCATATTGCATATGGTTGAGGTATGTTCCATGATTGCATCTTCTTGTTTATTGTTGCAACACATATATAAATCATCGACTAAAACCCTAAGGCCGAAATCAAGAGGCCATCCTGCAAGTAAACACATCTAAACAAGTAGATCAACAAAGTGTTTGATGAAATGCCACAACCAGAAAAAGTTTTTAAAAGACACCCAAAACCGTGATGTTCCTGGCATATTGGCTTGGGAACATTACAGTATATAATTCAAATAAATATATAGTTTAAATTAATTTAAATCATTAAAACTAATTTAATTTGAACAAATATATAAACAATTTAATTCGATGTTAACAAAATCAATATACTTTGATTACTATGAAAAAAATAACATTATGATGAAGCTTTCATTCCTCTAGAAGAAACTTGAGTTTTTGCCACAATTTATCGCCGGACAACCCAAGAAGCTTGGGAATCTTCTTAAGAAAAATCCCAAGTTCCTCCTTTATAAACTCTAATTCTCTCATAATTTCCAATTTCTGCTTAACAATGTCACTGTTCAACATGCTAAACTAAATAAAAGAGTAAGTAAACACCTTGGATCCCTTCTTAATGCCCATCCCCTCTACATCCTTAACAAGCCTCAACAAGACTTTATCATCCTTAGCTAAAATTTCAGGGTTTGCAGATGTGATAGATGCGGTTAGGCTATGGTTGGAAATTAATTTTTCAATAACTTTATCATACTCTAGGTTTGATACCATGACAACTAGTTTAGGATCAAGCATGGACTATAGAAACCAAACCTTCTGTTCTAGTGTACAAGTAATACTTTATGAAAAAAAGAGGGTTTCTATGGAGGGATTTGAGCGTTTTCTGACTAGTGAGGTCGTTATTCTCCGAGAATTCAACCTTGGGCTTGACTGTGTCCTAGAAACTACATCGTAAGATGTTGAGGTCCTTCAAAAAGAGTTTTCGAACATCAATTTCATCAAAGCCCTTGTCTTTTATGAAGAGTAGGGCCTGTCATGAATTATAATAAGATTTGTGACCACACAAATCCATTTTTCCCCTACAAATGATGTTTGCATCGTGGAGGAGAATTCAATTTTGTTGAGAAGGAACTTCACTATTGGGGTGGTTTCAAAGGAGGAAGACGATGAAATGGGGTTTTGGAAAGTTGAATAAAATGTCGAGAGTATTTTTGTTGGGCTTTGAAGGGGGTGCGAGAAGTAGGGGATGATAACAACAAGAATGATGTGGATGTGTTTCAAAGTTTCAATGATCAATGTGGAGAATGGTGGAAATGATAGCGTAGTGGCCATTATAAAAAATACAAAAATCCTACGAACATCGCTTACCCAAAAATATCAACATTATATTAATTGTGATATGTAATACTTAAACGTTGCTTACCAACACTATTGTTTTTCATGAAATTTTATAATTATCTCGAGATTAAAATACCCAATATTCCAAGTATGACCTTGTCCTACAAACTACATTTGTCCTTTTCCAAATTCACAATACGAACTTTTATATTGGTATTATAAACATTACTCTTGTGAAACCAAGAATGTTTGTCAATTCTATCGTTCAAGTGGCTTTTGAATTTGCTACCAACTTGTGTAAGTAAAGCTTTATACTCTAATTATAAAAATCAATATTATACTATAACCATAAAGATAATAGTACAATATAAATAAAAAGATCACCACTAAGTAGTCTTTATTATTCATAAATCCTAATTTGATAATTGAATCTTAAATATACTAGATACACTTAATCTTGTGGTCATTCGTCAAGTGTGTTCCTTCTAGCGTGTTCCTTTGAAAAGGACATAAGCCTTTGTATAATTGTTCAAAGTGGATCTTAGACCCCACTCAAAAGTTAAAAATTGATTACCCTTAGTTGCAAAAAATTCCTCCCATTCAAATTGAAAGGCCGAGAACTTAGTTATAATGACATTAAAGGATGGTGAGTTTATGTTCTTAATATGATGTGTTGACCCAACCATACCATTGAGATAGAGCTAAATAATTATACTTATTCTAATGGATGTTACATAGTGTAGTAAGTTTGACTTCCAACTTCTAAGTGTTTCTATAATTAATTCAATGTCACTAAAACAACTTGTGACAACAAAATCATAAGTCATTTATTACAATAAATTTGATTTTCTATTTCCAAGTGTTTCATGGTTATTTCAAACTTTTTTACGGAAACAAAAAATTCTTTATTAACACTGAAAGTCATGTTTTTGTACTTCAAAATTGTCAAAATAATATAGTAAAAATATGCTCTTCACCCTCAACTGCTTGCCCAAGCCTATTGTGAAGCCTGAGTGGGCCTAATGGTTAAGAACATGTGCTGCCTCTTAAGAGGTCACAAGTTCAAATCCAAAGGGGGGTAGGGTATGTATACCTTCGTAGACTTTACCAGTCAAATTGCTGGACGAAGGGGGGTCCCTTGTCCCACAAACAAGGGGGTCTCATACACCAAATTTGGTGTGCTGGCGTCCCTTGTCCCACAAACAAGGGGGTCTCATACACCAAATACCAAATTTGGTGTGCTGGCTTGGCCGTGACCTTAAAAATAGATTATTATTATTATTATTATTATATAATAACTTATTATTATGCAATTTAGTAAAAATATAATATGACAAAAAACAATAATAAGTTGATCAAGATACTTTTAGATTATTATTATTATTATTATTATTATATAATAACTTATTATTATGAAATTTAGTAAAAATATAATATGACAAAAAACAATAATAAGTTGATCAAGATATTTAAAAGTACTATGTCACTTTTTTTTTTAATTAATTTATGGGGAGTTCCAAATTTCAATTTCAAAGTCTAATTAATGTACGACAAACCTATTTTAATTTAGGAAAAAATTAAACGTTGTATTTTTTAATTGAGTATTAACAATATTTTTATCTCATCATAAAGTAATTATTTAAATTAATATTATTTTTAAATCTAGAGGGGTAGGGTATGTATACTTCCGTAGACTTTACTAGTCAAATCGTTGGACAAAGAGGAGTCCCTTGTCCCACAAACAAAGAAATCTCATACACCAATTTGATGTAACTTAGCCGTGAACTTAAAAATAAATTATTATTATTATATATGAAAATTTTATTTATTAAAAAAATTCAAATTACAAAATTTGTAATTCTTTTCCCTTTAAACATGTTTTCATTAAATGAAATAGATCCACCTCAAAAGCCAATTATAAGCACTTTCCTTGGTAGAGCCAACACAATAGAGGGTTCTCTTCCATCAAGGACACCCCAAAGGTACCTGAATCGCTTATTCATGCCCCTGGTTAACTGCTGAGCATATGTCCATCATCACCCATGGTTAACTGCCGAGCATATGTCCATCATCACCGCTAACTTTTGAAGGGTAGGGAGTGTTCCATTTATATTCTTAGGCGCGCCATTGTTACTCAACGGCCATATTTTAAATTTCCCAATCTTAGGGTCGTGTTGTGATAGATAATTCGAATTTCCATATCTTGTTTTGTAATGAATATATTTCATTCGGAGGTTCAACTGTGCAGAGGGATTCATGTCCCCACCTCTCCACTGTAAACCGCAATACATTTTTTCCATTCAAATTTTCAGAAAAAATCTTCTTTGCAATCTGCTATCATAAAATCCTAAACCCTTCTAATTTTGCCCATTATTTTCGAATACCAAAGAAGTTACAAATACTGGATATCTGATCAACTATATTACAGGTATGGATGTTTTACTTTCATTCCTCCAGGTATTTTATGTTTTTGCTGGGCAACGTTGCATTTTTTTGTGTTTTATTTGGTCGCATCGGGGCTTGATTTTTCTCTCTGTTTGATGAACATTGATGGAATGCAGAGCATTTATGCCAGCAGGATGGTAAGAGAAAATAGAGAGACTGATTGTCATAGCAGAGGTGGGATTCCTGCCAGTACAAATAGCGTTTGCATGGCCGATGATGCGTATTCTTCAGTAGTCAGGGTATCTGCCCTTTCTCGTTTATCTGTTGATTTTTATTCAATTCATAATTTTTTCATATTCCATGTTGTCTGTTTTGTCCTTTCAGCCAGGACCAACCCTTCGATTCGATGTACTTTGCATTTCTCTTTGCTTTTTCAGCAAATTTTCGTCTCGATTGGTTTGTTTATCTAGTGCTTTGGATTTTATTACTGCCATTCCTTTTTTCTTATCTTGTATAAAGTGCTTCCTTTAAACTCTAGAAGCCATTACAATGGGTCGGAATACCCTGTGCACCACAAGCAGCCCATTTTCACGGGTGAGACTACATAAAGGACGAATCAGTAATAACAACCAGTTTCTTTCAGCTAAGCTGTAGTGAAAGTGGGGTGTTATTATGTCAAATCATCCAGGACTTGCACCTGACCCCAACTGCTTATTCGTGCCTCCAGGTCAATTGAACCTTGGTGGGTGCCTTCACAGACCACTCTCTTCACCTCTGAACCACAACCTCCTAGGAACGGATTGCTAACATTTTGGGGTTCAGATGGCAGTAGGATGCGCTTTTGCTCCAAAAGATTAGCATAATTCCTGCTTCTCAGTTATGCCATTCTAGATTTGGTACTCAATAGTAGCAATCATCATTTTCTGTATAATAGAGTAATGTACTGGCTTGACATCAACTAACAATGAATTTGATTACTGTATCAATGATGGCCCATCTAAAATGATCAAGGGATCTGCAGGATGCTTCTGTTTTGGAAAACCCGATAACAAGGTTGGAGGATGAAATAGGAAATTCAAACTCTCTTAACACGGAGATGTCAGAAGAAAATGGCCTCTTGGTAGTGACAAAATTCCTTCTCAAGGATCAAGAGGAGGAACCTTGTTCGTTACACTCAAGCATTGAGACAGAAAACACTGAAGTAATAAGGAAAGACGGTTTGTTGGTTGTAACTGATGGCTGTAATGATCGAGCCCAGGCAATTTCATCAGAACAGGTTGAAATGGATTTCGTTGATAAAAGAAGTGATGATATTTATAGAAAATGTAAAGCAAATGACAGAGATTGTCAATCACACATCAGTGTTCAAGAGGGCCCACCTGATGGAGGAGGAGTAGGTGATGCGAGCATGGGGAATTTCCTATTGGATGTTGCTACTGACTTTACAAATCATGCTTCTCACCAGGTCATATTCATCCAGCTATCTTAATTTACTCTCATTGCTTGCAGACAAATAGAATGTTTGAGATCTGGCATAAAATTAATACATTCTGCTCTTTGAATCTATTTACCAGATTGCCATATTGCTGGGTTATTTGGATTACTAGGTTCTTATTTGTTTCATTTATGCAATGCAGAGTAACACAGATCACTCGGATAAAGTCATTACTAACAAAGACCTTACTGTTGAAACAGTCAATCAGAGTAGTGGTGACATGGCTCTAAATACTCCAGTCAAATCCGGCAATGAATTCGCTTATGAATGGTTAAATGAGGTTTCTCTCGTTGAGACCAAAAACACAGAGGACTGTACACACAGGAAATATAGAAATGATTTATCAATGAAGGAACCTGTTGGAGTCACGGTAAGCGAAGGTGTTGGTAGTAAAGGAACTCCCGATAGCTTGGCCAGTATAAATGACAAGTTTGAAAAGAATAAAACTCTCACTGTTAATACAGATTTACTTTCCTCTGATATTGGGTTTATCAACACGTCTCCTGAAGATTCTTCTCAATACTCTGTTGAGTGTGACAATGGGATAAAATTATATGTTGACCTGAAAAATAGAACGCCGATTGAGTTCAGGAAAGCCGAGAATTATGAATTCTGCTCTTCTGAGCGAACCCATGAGTGCAATTCTTATGCAGAGCCTTTGCAGCTACATGTCATGAAGGGCCTTAGCACCTCTGAAGACACTTACAATCTAGCAGAGAAGAAAATGTTGTCAAACAAGGCAATTTCATTAAATCCACTTGATAGTTTCGGAGATAGCCATCTGGGTACTCATAGATTAGGTTGTGTTGCTTATACCTCTTCAAAGAATATATTAAAAAAGACTGAACCATCAAGAGAGCTTAGACGTGCATCTTCAATCCTAATACCTCCTCATGGTGCGAATAGGTGCTTATCATCCCGTATGTCTCATGGCTCAAGGATGTTGTCGTCTCCCCTCTTTCCTCATGGAGCAAGCAGGTTTTTATCAACATATTCAACAGGTGGCAGTTGCAGACACCGGGCTTGTAAAGAGCAACAGGTAAATGAACATTGTCTAAACCAGGCTTGTAAAGA
>ML780375.1:29856-45592 GCA_009831015.1 Picea engelmannii | reverse complement strand
TAGGGACGTCTCCCTTGGACTTGCCCTCCTAAATAGAAAGAGCTCCCCATCGAGGTGACAGTGGGTGGGGAGGCTCCTGTTACGCCGGTTTCTACCTTTGACTCAAGCTATTTAACCTTTCCTACAAACCGTGCGATAACAGGGCCAATAATAAACAACACCTCCCCTTCCTGGCGAAAATCTGCATAAAACAACAAGCTTTGCTTGCTGGAATATGCTACAAAAGACTTTGAAATTGTTAATTTTTGTTAGTACACAAAACATAAATTAAAATGTAAAATTCTGAACTTGAAAATGAAGTTTAAATGACAATTTCAAACCAAAGAAATGCTTGAAAGTAAGAGGAAAGGCTGGAAATGTTAATAGAAAAATAATGGAAGCCTTGGATGGTTGGATAATTAAATTTCCAGATCTGAAATTCACTCCTCCAAGCCTTTGGTGACCTGCAAATGAGTAAATTCTTGCTACACAATACAACAAGGAGGTGAGTGCATCTAAAAAGCTTGCAAAATACTTTCCAAACTTGAATAGAAACAACCACAAAACTAATAGCAATATTACTACCAATCATTCCCAAGCAAAATACTTTGCTTGGGTCTCCAAGTTAAAATAATGAAAGCAAGAAATACAAAAGTAGAATGCAGCAATATCACCTCAAAGAGAACACCATGTAACAACACCAAGAATACTCCCAATGCACACAAAAAATCCTCTAAAGCTTATTTTATTATCCACAAAATGTTGCTGCAAATACTTGCAATAAGATTTACAATGAAGAGAATGGGAGAGAGAAAGAAGAGAAGGGGAGAAATTTGGGCAGCATAGAATTGCTCTGAAAATAGATGGAGAAAAGAGGAGGGGAGGCCTTTCTTTTAAGGGAGGAAGGCAAGGTAGACCCCTCTTGCATGCTTTACAAGTGGCAACCATGCAAGAGGGGTCTCCACTCAAGGGGGCACACTTTAGGAGAGAGACAAATGTTTGAGGGGGGTGGGAACCCTCTTTTGGTGTCTAGACAACCTCTTCATGGTCCAAGGGGGGTCCAATAAGGTGTGGGGAACTCCCCACCCATAGTTTCAACTTTTTACATAATCACATGAAGACACAACCAACGTTTGGAACTTGAGCTAGGGGGTTCCTCTCTCACTTTAGAATGTTTTCCTAACTTAGGAATGTCTTTAGAAATCATTTCTCCCTCCTTTTCCACGATTTTAGTCATTTTTACAAAAAATGGCTTTTTTACCTTTGCTAATTAAGTGCCGGTTTTTGACTGACTTGGACTCCTCATGGACATTGACCTAGCAAAACTTGTCCAATTGAGTTGAAACTTGGTCCAAGGGTGTAGGGGGTCATAATCCATTTGATTTGAGTACCCATACCCCCATACAACACCCCCACCGACCAAATTTTTACATTTTACGTTAAAAATAATTAAAAATTCTCAATTTATGGAAATTTTAATTATTAAAAAATCCTATCAAAACTTAACGGAATTCCGCAAGACTCTAGGAGATGTCTAGCTTGGTCATTTACAACACTTCTAAACCTTAGTCACCCATTGGGCTCGATCATTAGAATGCCTTTCAACACTTTGGTGGATTATTTGAGTGAAAAACTCAAGGATAATTAAAATCGCTGGTAGGCAAGATTAATTACCCGAGGAATTAAAACACTTGATGAAAGGACTTCCCTAATGATAAAGTCCTAGGCAACTAACTAAAAACTGACCCATGCTTAACATATTACATTATTATCTCACGCGGTGGGGCATAAATTCCATGTACATAGAAAAAGTTCTGGGGGCAGAACTGCCTTGCTGTGCTAAAAGTCTTCAAACTTGTTGTACCACAAGGTACATATCTTCATGGTACATGACGTTGACCCCTAATTGAAATAGGTGGTCAACATCTGGCTCCACATGGGGACGTGTGTTCAATCTTTTTTGGAAGGAGACCATGCGAGAACCTCAGAATCTACAAAACAGAGTGCTCACCAATACCCAACATAAGTACAAGCGTAAAAGAATAAACCATAAATAAATGAAATGATATTGACAATAATCACATAAACGAAATGACTGTACAATGGACTATATATATAAATAAATAATAACAAAATTGAAATAATTAGAGGAAAAAGGTTAGAGATACGTTACAAAGGGTGCCCCTTTGGACACCAGGTTGCTCATCATTTGAAAAATAGCTTGAGTTGTTGCCCATTTCTAGAAAGAGTTAGGACCTGCTATTTCTCGGATCATATATGGACCTAACCACAAACTGTCAAATTTCCCATGCTTGCTTGTTTTTTCTTTGCTTTTATCCCATAACAACACTGTATCCCCAACTATGAAATCCCTTTGCCTTGCTGATTTATCATGCCCTTTTAACCTTTTCCTGATTTCTGCAATTTTGATCATAATCTTTTCTTCTGTTTTCATCTAACTCAATCATCTGATTAATCCTGCTTTGAATTGCATCCTTTCCTGTGGAAAAATCCTGAAGTAAACCATATGCTGGAAGCTTAAGGTGTATTGACAATCTAACATCCAAACCATAGACTAGGTCAAATGGACTTTTCCTTGTTGCAACCTTCTTTGTTATTCTATCTGCCCATAATGCATATTTGATTTTACTATCCCATGACCTTTTGCTTTCCCCAACAATTTTCTTGACTATGGTCATTAGATTTTTATTACTTGATTCAGCTTGACCGTTTCCTTGGAGATAATAATCTGATGCATGTGACAAGATAATGCCATACTTGAAATAGAAAGGACATCTTTGTTGAGAAAAAGGCTTTTGCATTATCTGTTACTATTTTTGTAGGCACACCAAACCTAGTTATTATCTTGTCTTCAAGGAAATCCATGATAACCTTTTCAGTTGCTGATTTAGTAGGGATGGCTTCAACCCATTTAGTGAAGTAATTTGTAGCTGTTAAGACCCATGAATAACCATTACTTGAATTGTCCTTAAATTTTCCTATGAAGTCCAAACCCCACTGCGAAAAAGGTGCTTCAACCACTACTAGCTATAAAGGGAGGGTGACTAACTTCTGCTTTCCGGTGAAAAGATGACAAGGCTCACATTTTCTTACAGATTTATGGACATCTTAAAAAATGGTGGGCCAATAATACCCTGCTCTAAGGATTTTATGAGTTGTTGTTTTCGCTGCATAGTGGCCACCACAAAATCTAGCATGGAATTCATCCACTAGTTTCTTGGCTTCAACTTCATCAACACATCTAAGGATTATTCCATCAAGATTTCTCCACCCTAGCCCATCTTTAGTGAGGACATACTTGGATGATTTTAACCTTAAAGCTCTTTTCTTACGACCCACAAGATGGCCTGGGCATGTGAGGTTTTTAAGATAGAAAATTATATCTGCATACCATTCAACCTGTTCAAGCCTTAATATGTTTGGAGAAAATTATGGATTTTCATTTTGACAAATCATATCCAAAGCCTTTTCATTTCCTTCAGTCAACATTTTAGCTAGACCTTTCCCCTTGATTAATTTTGTGGGTTTGATTTCTAAGTCATATTCTTGAATTTTAGCAATCCACCTTCCTCTTGTACCTAATCCTTTTGACTGACATAATGCATCTTTAATTGCTGAATTAGGAACATACCCAATTACTTTGGAGTATCCAATGAAGACTCTGAAATGTTTTAGGGATTTTACCAAAGCATATGCCTGGTTTTCAACCATGGGGTATTTTAATTCTGCATTTTGCAAGGCCCTACACATGTAAGCAATGGGATGATCTTGGCCTTTGTCATTTTTTTGAAGCGCAACACACCAACAATGGTTTCTTCAGAGGCAAAGGAGGAAATTTGAAAGTCCTTGGAATAATCTGGATTTATGAGGAAGGGAGCTTCAGATATGGCAGTTTTGATTTCTTTGAAAGCTTTCTTGATTTGATCATTCCATTCAAATTTAACATCTTTCTTAAGCAACTTATAGATTGGCTTTACTATCTTTGCATAATTTGGAATGAATATGTGAACAAAGTTTGTTTGGCCTAGGAAATATCGGAGAGCTTTCTCTGATATAGGCAAAGGGACCTTTTCAATTGCTTAAACTTTTTCTGGGTCTAACTTGACCCCATCTTTGGAGATTATGTGGCCCAAAAGTTTCCCTTCTGTTACCTAAAAATTGATTTTGCCTGATTTAAAGAAATTCCAAATTCCCTACATCTTTCAAAAACCTGTTTTAAGTGACCAATGTGACTCTTCCCATCCTTTGAAAACATCGTTAAGTCATCCTGATAGATTTCAACGATCTTTCCAATTAATCCTCTAAAGTCATAATCCATAGCTCTTTGAAAAGTAGCTCTAGCATTAGACACGCCAAAAGGCATTCTTAGATATTCAAAGGTACCCCATGGAGTAGTGAAGGTAGTTTTATGCCTATCATCTTCCTTGACCTTGATCTGATTATAACCTGAAAATCCATCAAGCATTGAAATCATTCCGAAACCTGTTACCCTTTGTAATAATGTTTCCATCTTGGGGAGGGGATAATTATCCTTTGTACACACAATGTTCAAGTTTCTGAAATCTACACATAGCTTGATTTGACCATTCTTCTTTCTAGCTACAACCAAATTTGAACACTAGGAAGAATGTCTAGTTTGGGCTATTATTTCGACTGCTAACATTTTCTGCAACTCCTTTTGGACCAAAGTAGCTAACTTGGGGTTAATCTGTCTCAACTTTTTTCTAAAGGGCTTAGATTCCTCCTTCAAAGGAATGACATGCTGAATTACATCCTCCCTATAGACCTTAAGCTCATCATAGGTGAAAGCCAAAACATCCCTATACTCTCTTAGTAAGTTAATAATTTCTTTTCTTTCCTCTGTAGGTGTGCTTTTTCCAACCTTCACCATTCTAGGCTCTTCATCAGTTCTAATGTTGACTTCAAGGTGATCACTTGGTTTTATACCTGTTTCTTCCTTTGGTTTGTGACCATCTTGCCTGCCAAATAGTTTTTCTTGTGCAACAAGGCCTCTAGGGACTCTGTTAATCTTATAATCATTTTCTGTATAATTACAACCCTCTTCTTTTTCATTGACGTGGAATTCAGAAAATTCTTGCATGTGATTTAAGAACTTAATGACTTGCCTATCATCATCAAATATTTGCCAATGATCCATATTATCCGGAATTGAAGGCCTAAACATGAATTCTACTATAATGTTTTCTTCAATAAAATCTTGGGAGAGTTGAAGAGTGGAAGCAGCTACAACTAGTTCATCTGCTTTAAAGTTATGATCTCTAGGAATATCAATAAGGTTTAAGGCATCAAGACTTTCCATGGAGTCCCATATCGCATTCCTATACTTTTTTAGCCTTTCAGATTTTCATGCAGATTTATTCTTAAGTTGTTGGAAGACTAGATCTGAATCTCCCTTTATATTCAAACATTTGACACCCATGTCCTTGCAAAGCTCTAAACCAAGCAACAAAGCCTCATATTCAACCACATTATTGGTAGCATCAAATTCCAATCTATATGCAGACTTAAATTCCTGACCAAATGGAGACTCAATGACTATTCCAATACCTTTCCCAGCTGTAGAAAATGCAACTTCAAAATGCATGTACCACACCTCGTTAACTCTTTCCTCTTTAGCTTCTTCTTCTATGGGCCCTAAAGAGTTAGACAAGATGGCATAGTTTCCAAGGCTATCTTCTTTATACTTTAATTTATTTCTGGGATTCCTTGGGTCTTCTACATGATACTTTCTTTCCAATTCTATATTCAGTTTAAACATGGCCCCATTTGGAGTAGCGATGGTGGCATAAGTTAAGTTCATTTGTAGACTAACCCCCAAGTCTGCTGCTGTTTTTCTTGAAAGCAACATACCCCAAGCATCTGGCACATCTATCACTAGTATGTCCATTTCTATCATGATGTCTGGGAAGGCAGCCAAGTGTACTTGTAATCTTTTAATCAAACCATGCACCTTGATCATTTTACTGTCCATGGCACAAATGTTATGGTAAGGCCTTGAAATCCTCAAGTTTAATTGTTCCATCACTTTCTTAGTCATAACATTTGAACTTGCTCCAGAATCAAGCATGCAATTGTGAAGAATATGGTTGTTAACAAGCAGAGAAAGGAAAAATGGTTGATTCTTTTCTTTTCCCCTATCCCAATTTTGAAAAATCATAGGTGCATCCTGGTAAGCTACCGTTGATGGCCTGTCAATATTGTTCTGAGGAGGATTTTCTATGGCTTTGAGTAGTTTCTCTTTTTGAGATAGAATCTTCATAATTTCTGCTATAGGGACCAACATTTTTGCATTATTCAACCATCCCCCCAAGTCAATATTTAACTCTGTATTTGTAGAAACAATTGATTTAGGAGGGGGAGGAGGTACCTTAGGAACACTTGTTTGAGGTTTGTCTTGATTCTTCATTCCATTTCTTTGGTCAGCAAAGCCTCTATATCTAGCCAAATCTGATACTTGCTTGGGAGTAGGCTTAGGACCAAATTTTTTTGTTGCTTTATCTACTACATCATTCATGTAGTTTACATCTTCACCATGCTCAATTAGTTCCATCCATTCATTCATGCCAATATTATATTTTCAACTACACATGTTAACTTGTTCACTTTCTAATCTAGAGAGCCTTTCTTCACCACAAATTTCAATGAAGACTGGGCAAGTTGATTCTTCATGAAATTCCCCACAAGGCCTACAATAAGGGATAACTTACCAAGTTAGTAGACTCAAAAGGATTTGGTGGCCTTTTCTCTTGAGGTGGAGGTCTCTTTGGCCATTTATCATTTGGCTTGTGATGAGGTCTACTAGATTGAGCCCTCTCCATGGCTATCAACCTGTTTTCTACGGTTGTGCACTGATTAGCATGATTAACCTCCATTTGCTTAATTAATTGAGTGAGTTCCTTGATGCCATCACTAGAAGACTCTTGACTTTCCACTTTCTTCTTCTTCTCTTCCATGGGTTTGCAAGGAGTTCCCCTTGAAAAACCTGGCAAATTTGGCTTCCTAGCATCTTGCATATTCTTCTCTATTTTGATAGCATACTTTTGTGCATCCTTTAGAGTTGTTGCCTCTTTATCCCTCAATTGATATTTGATCTCTCCCTCAAAGGCTCTCATATAATGAATTAATATTGAGGCATCAAGAGGCTTAATAGTTTGAGGGAGGCTTTTACCTAAGTCATTAAATTTTTTGTTGAATTCCTCCATTGTCTCATTTTCCTTCTTTTGACTAGAGCTAAGGGAAACCAATAAATGACAATTTTCCTTTTGATCACTCCATCTTTCATTGAAGGCTTTTTGGAATTCTGCCAAGGTGCTAAATTTGTTATCATCCTGTTCCATGAACCACTCTAATGCTTCCCCCTCCAGAGAATACAAAAAGAGTTTCATCTTGACATCTTCATAATTGTGATCACTACACCATTTTAGGATGCACATGTTGAAATTCACGATGTGAGATCTAGCACTAACAACATTGTTTCCCTGAAAAGCAAACAATTTCTCAACAACTTTGTCAGGTACAGGATGAGGATAACCTTGAACATTAATGAAATTACATGGACTTAATGGATCACCCATAATTGTTGTAGGATTATTGAGTGTAAACAAAAGATGTATATCAGAGATTGCTTCTTCTCCAAGATTTTCAAGGAGCCTACGAGGAGCTAGTCTGTTTATTCTCCTCCTATACACCCTTTCAGGTTCAGGAAAATAATTAACCCACCCTTGCGGGTTGCTCCTGGTAGGATGCCTCAAGGAATGATTAAGTGGAGTCGCCACTTGGACACACCAAGTGGGTTGGAGACTAAGCAATGTCAAATAACACAACTCAAGTTTTAAAAAATTAAGGGAAAAGTTTTTTACTTAGTTTTTAAAGAATTAATTAGATTTTGTCAATTAATCAAGGATAAGAGACTTATCCCCGACAACGATGCCAAAGATGTTACTGTCCTTATACACACCTACAAGCATGGAGAAGTCTCCAACTCACTTGGTGTGTCCTTGGAGGCACAAGCCTAAGTCCAGACCCACTGTCACCTTGATCCAGACCTCTTTCGTCTAGGCTCACTCCTAGGGAAGCCAAGGGGGGTAGACCCTATTTAACTATGTTAAGTTTTGATTAATGATCTAAGAGTTAATTTGGTTTTCAATTAGGGAAACCCAACCCAATGACAACCAAATGATGCAAAATGCAATTCTTTTAATGACATGCAAACCTTTTCTTTTACAATGCAACAAAAAGACCAGTGCCTAAATAATAAATATACCCAAAATCCACTTATTGAGATATTCACATTAAAGATATTTCTACAACTTGAAATAAAGCATGGAATATCTACACAATGAATTAAACAATGAAAACGACTTTTAACTTTGACAATTATTTCCGAGTGAATAAATAATATTTGTAAAAAAGAAATAAAAATGCTTTAGTACATGTAAATATCCACAATTAAAGAATTTATTGAAAAGTAAATTGCTTGAAAAAGTAAATTACAAAACTTGGAAAGTAAGATTGCTTGGAAAATAAATGGCAAAACTTGAAATACAATGTTGTGAAGGTTGTGTTGGTTGATTTGTAAGTTTTAGGTCTCTCTTGAGCTTAGGGGATTAAGTGTGAAATGTTGCAATCCTAAGCTATGTGACTACCCCAAGTCCCTATCCCTTCAACCAAAAGGAAGTGTTGTTTGCTCAAGAAGAAGAACAAACAAGGTTCTTCCCTAGCTCCATAGGTCAAATCCAGAATGCTTTAGCGCTCAACAAGGGGGACACGTAGTGCAGTGAAACCGTCCCCGACTTCAACCCCTTCTAGCCTCCCAAGTCACCCTATTTTGGTGGTTGAAACAATAGTAGGTTTGAGTGCCTAATTAATCTAGCCACACGGTCCTTTTGCCCTTTCTTAGTTACCCAAGATCCACAAAGTGGCAAGGGGAGGGAATATGGGGCAGAAGGCGGTGCACCAATTCAATTACTTTGCAATAAAAGGAACTACACTAGCCTTCACGATGTTGCAAGGTTGACAAAGCCAAACACAATGCAAGGTGTGGGCGAAATTTAATAAATGAAATGACTTGAAAATACAATGAATTAACAAACTCACAACTATGGCACAATGTGGAGGATAAGCCTACCGATTTTGTGCCAAGTTGGGTGAGAGAAAATAACTTAAAAGAAATGAGATACACTAGCCACACTACCTTCTCTTTGTGGGAGAAGTGGGGCAAACAATATTAAGTAAAAACAAAAAATTAAACTCTACTCTAGCCTTAACAATTTTGCATGGATGAAAAAACCAATCACTATGCAAGGTGTGGGAAATATACTCTAACTAAATTACAATACCAGATTTTGTGAATTAGAAATGAGAATTCAAGCCCAAGAGACTCTCTTGGGCTGCTTACAATGCTTGAGAAAGTAAGAGGGGGAAAGAGGTTTGGCACCAAAACTCTTGGATGCTTTCTTGAGTCTTTTGGGGCCAATAATGAGCAGCACATCCCTTTAACTTGGCGAAAATATGCATAAAACAACAAGCTTTGCTTGCTGGAAAATGCTACAAAAGTCTTTGAAATTGTTAATTTCTGTTAGTACACAAAACAAAAATTAAAATGCAAAATTCTGAACTTGAAAATGAAGTTTAAATGACAATTTTAGACCAAAGAAATGCTTGAAAGTAAGAGGAAAGGCTGGAAATGATAACAAAAAATAATGGAAGCCTTGGATGGTTGGATAAGTGAATTTCCAGATCTGAAATTCACTCCTCCAAGCCTTTGGTGACTTGCAAATGAGTAATTTCTTGCTACGCAATACAACAAGGAGGTGAGTGCATCTAAAAAGCTTGCAAAATACTTTCCAAACTTCAATAGAAACAACCACAAAACTAATAGCAATACTACTACCAATCCTTCCCAAGCAAAAATAATACTTTGCTTGGGTCTCCAAGTTAAAATAATGAAAACAAGAAATTCAAAAGTAGAATGCATCAATATCACCTCAAAGAGAACACCATGTAACAACACCAAGAATACTCCCAATGCACACAAAAGATCCTCCACTTGCAACAAGATTTACAATGCAAAGAATGGGAAAGAGAAAGAAGAGAAGAGGAGAAATTTGGGCAGCATAGACTTGCTCTGAAAATAGATGGAGAAAAGAGGAGGGGAAGCCTTTGTTTTAAGGGGGGAAGGCAAGGTAGACCCCTCTTGCATGCTTTGCAAGTGGCAGCCATGCAAGAGGGGGCTCCACTCAAGGGGGGCGCACTTTAGGAGAGAGACAAATGTTTGAGGGGGGTGGGAATCCCCTTTTGGTGTTTAGACAACCTCTCCAGGGTCCAAGGGGGGTCCTATAAGGTGTGGGGACCTCCCCACCCATAGTTTCAACTTTTTACATAATCATATGAAGAGGGGGGGGCGCATTTCCCCTTAGGGAGACACAACCAACATTTGGAACTTGAGCTAGGGGGGTCCTCTCTCACTTTAGAATGTTTTCCTAACTTAGGAATAACTTTAGGAATCATTTCCCCCTCCTTTTCCATGACTTTAGTCTTTTTTACAAAAGTTGGCTTTTTTACCTTAGCCAATTAAGTGCTGGTTTTTGACTGACTTGGACTCCTCATGGACATTGACCTAGCAAAACTTGTCCAATTGAGCTGAAACTTGGTCCAAGGGTGTAGGGGGTCATAAGTCATTTGATTTGAGTACCCATACTCCTATACAGTATCCCAAAGGACCAAATTTTTACATTTTACATAAAAAATAATTAAAAATTCCCAATTTATGGAAATTTTAATTATTAAAAAATCCTATCAAAGCTTAAGGACATTCCACAAGACTCTAGGAGATGTCTAGCATGGTCATTTACAATACTTCTAAACCTTAGTCACCCATTGGGCTCGATCATTAGAACATCTTTCACCACTTTGGAGGATTATTTGAGTGAAAAGCTCAAGGATAATTAAAATCACTGGTAGGCAAGATTAATTACATGAGGAAAAAAAACACTCGATGAAAGAACTTCCCTAATGATAAAGTCCTAGGAAACTAACTAAAACCTTACCCATGCTTAACATATTACATTATTATCCCATGCAGGGGAGCGAAAATTCTGTGTACATAGAAAAAGTGCTGGGGGCAGAATTGCCCTGCTGTACCAAAAGTCTTCAAACTTGTTGTACCACAAGGTACATATCTTCTGTTGAATTTTCACTATGGTTAGCTGATGCATGAGGTTTAATTTCATTTAGCATTACTTGAACCATACACAATGACTGCAGCAACAATACAAGCTACAACTGCAGTAAACCAAGATCACAAGAAGAATAACCATGCACAAGAACACAAGAAATATCTTGGGAAACCCTTCTACACAAGGGAAGAAAACCCAACTATCCTTTGCTATATTCTCAAGAGAATATCCCCCAACCACCACCAAACCTAGCAAACAAAAGGTTGCTACTATGACTGAGCAAACTAGCTCTTAGAAAAGTGCGAGCTGCAGTTCTCATAATTTCAAACCTCCACTTCTGAAATCATGAGATGACACAATGAGTGAGTGAGATCCACAATGGTGATCCACCTTTATTTATACAATAATTGACACAACAAAAGGTGTGTCTATTGGCACAATAGGGCCGACCTGTACAACTTAATAATATAATAAATATAATTAATAATGACACAATATTAATTATCTTTACATGGTGGGGTCGACTTGTACCCTTTACAACACAATTAGGGTTACAAGTAAATCTTACACTTAGATAATATAGCAAGGGATCCACATGTCCACTAGTGCTCAGCCACTAGGGATACATCCACCTGTGCTCAGCCACAAGGACATCATACTCAACGGAATCATTTGGAGTACCACATCGTCTCAACTCTCACACAGAGGAGAGCGATACACCCATCACATGGGCACACCCAACCATTGGGGGACGACTCAACTCTCTAGAGGAGAACGATGCCCCAACCATTGGGGGATGACTCAACTCTCTAGAGGAGAACGATGCCCCAACCATTGGGGGACGACTCAACTCTCACACATAGGAGAACAATGCCCAACACTGGGCTCCCTCTCAGGTCGACTCAACTCAGTCACAGAGGAGAACGTATCCTGGAGGATGTCTCACGAAGCTGCAATCATCAACACTCCCTCTCAGCTAGGGAGGCATTCTCCACCAGGCCAAGTCACTCACAGAAGTACTCGAAATTTGTCCTGGCAAGCGGTTTGGTTGGTGAAGATATCTGCAATCTGCTCGTGTAGGAAGGTACTGCACGTGTACTTCTTTCCTCTGCACCATGTCTCTGATATAATGATATTTTATCTCAATGTGTTTCGATTTATTGTGAAACACAGGATTCTTAGAGAGCTTCACACAACTCTGGTTATCACAATGAATAATGGTAGAATCCATCTCATGATCAAATAAATTTGTTTTGAGCTTGCGAAGCCACACTGCTTTGCGGACTCCACACTCAACGCTATATACTCTACTTCTGCGGTACTCAAAGCCATAGAGCTTTGTTTCCTGCTGCACTAGGAAACCATGGAAGAACCCAAGGTAAAACAACAACCAAATGGGCCACCAAATGTGCTCTTCCGGTCCACTGCACTCCTTGCCCAATCTGCATTGGTATATCCCTGCAATCTCATGTCTACACTAGAGGCATATCTCAGGCCATATCCAACTGTGCCTCCTAGATATCTCAATACATGCTTTGCTTCTATCTAGTGTGTCTGTCTTGGTCATGTATCACAAATCCCTCTGGCTGCTCGATGTAAACTTCTTCCTCAATCTTACCATTGAGAAAGGCTGTCTTTACATCCATCTGATGTAGTTTCCAACCCATAGATGCAGCTAGTGCAATGATAGTACGTATGGAAGTGTATTGGGATACAAGAGCAAATGTCTCCTCATAATTAATTCCCTTCACTAGTGAGAATCCTCTCGCTACAAATCTCACTTTGTATTTCTCGACACTTCCATTAGCTGCATACTTGATCTTATATATCCACTTGGAAGTCACTACAAACTTCCCTTTTGGTCTCGGAACACTATCCCACACATCATTCTTCATGATGGACTGATACTCTTCTGTCATGGCATCTTTCCATACCTGTTGACCTGCTGCTTCTCCATGACAAGAAGGCTCATTATCAATGATGTGGTTCATGGCTGAAACATAGCTCGAAAATCTTTTTGGTTTCTTGCTATCTTGGAATGTGCCTCAAGGAGCTGCATGTCCCTCTGCCTCCTGAAGAGTTTGTTGAGCCCATACAAGCCTTTTATGGCCTACTACAATGTCTTTGGGGGAGATCAACAGGAACAACTGGATCAATAACTGTCTCCCTCTGAACTGCTGAAGGAGAGAAGGTATTGTCTCTTTCTTCTTCTCAGATAGTTTGACTCCCTCTGAGTCAAGTGACTCCCTCTGAAGTCTGAAGGATGGACATCTTCTTTTTTCGATGTTGCTAACCTGGAGTCATCCCATGTCTTCTCAGGTCCTCTACTGTCTCTACAATATTATGCTGGCCTCCCGTACTAGGATAATAACCAACCAACACAAATGGGCTCCCCGTACCAGGGATAATAGCCCTTCAATAATGAAATAAGAAATTTGGCCTCTCGTAGGGATAACAACCAACATGGCCTCCTGTACTAAAATAATAACCAAGATGGCCTCCCGAAGGGATAGCAACCAAAATGGCCTCCCGTATTAGGATAATAGCCAAAAAATAAAATGGACTCCCGTACCAGGGATACTGGTCCTACTGCAAAATCAAACCATACCTAGAAATCATTCAAGGGTCAATATACTTTACCTTTCAAAGAAAGTGCTCTTTCTGACAATCATCATCATCAAGTTCCCTTGACTTCTTCTATGGTGGATACTCATTGATATTGACTGTTCCTCTTT
Organism: Picea engelmannii; assembly: GCA_009831015.1. NCBI lineage: Eukaryota > Viridiplantae > Streptophyta > Pinopsida > Pinales > Pinaceae > Picea > Picea engelmannii. Next base: position 31,659 of record ML780375.1, on the reverse strand, counting down.
TGAGAACCCCCCCCAAAAAAGGCTACCAAGACGAGGCTCTTGGCCTTTCTCAAACAATCCTTGACCAAAACAACTCCTAACATAGATCTGAAAACTGCTCTCAAAAGATCTCAAACAAGACCTGAATCTCTGTGCCAAATACACCTGGAACTTGTACTGGACAGATGGCTTGGATATGCCTCAGACAATCCCTTCAGAATAGGCTTAGTTCTGCCAACAGGGCTGATCTTAGATCCAGAGTTCTGTTAGAAACTCAACTTTGGTTCTACCTTAGTTCTGTCCACAGAGCGGCCTCAGATTGGCCTTAATTTGCTGTCATTCTGCATAAGAAACTTCAGCCATACTGTCTCAGGAACTTGGCCTAGGAACAGGCTCAAACTCGGTCTTGATTACTGCACTCACAATTATGATTACTGCCACTTGGTCTGCACTTGACTTGTCCTCTTCAGCTTTGACTTAGCTCATCTTGCCATATGCCATGCTGATCATAGGTCTGCAACTGTCACTTGAATCCTTGTCTTGTCTCTATCACAACTTGGTCTCTGCAATTTGGATTGTTGCTATTCACACAAGCTAGCTGTGAACCTTAGCTGGAATACACCTGAAAATGATGCTAAGAACAGACCAAAACAACCTCAAAAATTTGTTGGAATAGATTTAAATATGCCTTGTTGACCGCCTCTCCAACATAGGTGGTCAACTCCATGTGCCATGAAGAGATGCATCATCAGATGCTCATTTGTCGAAGAAATTTGGTTCTACAGGGCATGTTTGGCCCCAACACTTCTTTTTGTAATTGGAATTTCCGCACCCCTGTGTGGGTCAATAATGTAATAGGTCTGCATGAGTCATGTCTAGGTTAGTTACCTTGGGATCGGTTCACTGGAAGAGTTCCTTTCACCGAGGGTTTTTTATCCCCAGGTTATCAATTGGGCTTTTCAACTTTATTGATTTCCCTTGAGTTTTTCCCTCACACTTGCAATAATTCCTCCAAAGTGGTGAACGATGTTCTAGTGGGCATATCTTTTAGTAACTATTGTAGGGAATCATTGTAAATGACCATGCAAGACATCTTAAAAAGTTTCGCGGAATTCCGTGGAGTCTAGTATAGTTTTTTTTAATTAATTAATTTTTAATTAAATTTCCCTAAGTTTGGAGGTTTAATTATTTAATTAATTAATTATTTTTGAGCAAATATTGTAAAAACTAGGTCCTTGGACTTTTGATAAGGGTATTTGTGCTCAAAAGAAATGGAATAGCACCCCCCACATCCATGGACCAAGTTTCAGCTCAGTCGAACAACTTTTGCTATGGGTTTGTCCACCTAGAGTGTCAGTTAGTCAAAAACAACAATTTTAATTGCTAAAGTCTTGACATAGAAAAAATGTAATTTTGTAATAATGAGTTGAAAGTGGATGTAAAGATGGATAAAGGTGAGAGAGATTTTTCCTAACCTTTCCTAACCTTTTCCAACCCTCACATCACCCCCTCACCTAGCCACAGTGTTACCAGAAGCGCCCCCCCCGCACTGGCCTAGGAAGCCTGCTCCGAGCGAATCCTCTCAGGAAGCTGGGTCGGAAGCCAGCTTTCGAAATCCAGAAGCGCGCTTCTGGATTTCGGAAGCTCGCTTCCTGGTTCAAAAACGCGCTCCCTGCCCTTTAGGAATCGTTGAACCAGGAAGCCAGCTTCCGACCCAGCTTCCTGAGCGCACCCTCAGCGAATCCCGCGCGCTCCCCGTGAGGTCCGAGCGCTTCCACGCATAAGATGAAAAAATACTCTTTTTTTTTGTTTTTTTGAGTTGAG
>ML780375.1:15260-26839 GCA_009831015.1 Picea engelmannii | reverse complement strand
TATATATATATATATATATATATATATATATATATATATATATATAATAGACGCTTCCTGGACGCTTCGCTTCCGAGGATTTTTTGAAAATGACTCTCCTGACGCTTTGCTTCCTAAAAACGCTCCTGCTTCACTTCACGCTCTGGTAACACTGCCTAGCCATTAAGAAAAAACGTCACTTTGCCTAGAGTGGCGTGCCTCCCTTCTAGAAAATCTCCAAAAAGTAAAAAAATGATAAAAAAAATCAATGGGAAACTTATGCTATCCCTTGGCACGCTTTTCCTAGCCTCCCACTACCCTTTTTGCTTGATCCCAACACCTCACAAGTCATTTTTTCCCTCTATTCCTTTCCTCTCCCCCAAGTGGTGCGCCCTCCAAGGAGAGTTACCCTCCCCCTCTTGTGGATCTCCAAGGAAAATTCGTTTTTTGATGGTTGGGCTCCTTTTTCTCCCTTGGCACACATCCCATAAGCCTCACACTACTTTTTTGTGTGATCCCAACATTTCCCACACCAATCTACACCCTAGATCTATGATCTAAACCCTAGATGGTGTGCCCTAGCCTTGGGATCTCATCTTGTGCTTGGTGGTGGACACTTTGCATTGATCCAAGAGAGGTAGGTTTGCCTCTCCAAGTATAAATAGATCCCTTTCCTCACTCCCAACTCACCATATCTTGAGCTATTGTTATGCTACTTGATTTTCCTCTTTCTCTCTCTCTTGTTCCATCTTTCTTCCATTCTTTGGCTCTTAGGGTTTTGGAGCAAGTATTTCTCCAAGATCCCTTTCTTGAGTAATATAAAGGAGAAACTTTGGAGGATCATTGGAAGAGCAACAAATACTTTCATTCTTGCTACATGTGAGGTAAACTTGTATGGTTTGATTTGATTTATGCATAGCCTAGACCTTGGGTAAAGTATTTTATTTGAGTAGATCTAACAAAGAGTATTCTTGTAGATCTATATATGTGAATTGCTAGATAGCGTGCAAGTATTTCATCTTATTAGCACATTCCTCCATATTATCTTGGTATGCATAGATTTTGCTAAGTTTTTGCAGGTTTGGCCTCAAGGGTTTCATTGGGAATGCTTTAAGGAAGAGTCTTCCTTTGAGACACATATAAGATTCTCTTTTCTCTCTCTTCTTTTCTCATTTTTTTTTTGCTTTCCTATCATCTATATTTCAGCTAGCTTAACATAGCATATAGGTCATCTAGATCTACTATTTCTACAAAAATTTCTATGTGAAAAATTTCTACCAAAAATATAAATTTTTCTTCATCTTTGCTTGTTGTGTGTAGCATTTCCAGCAAGTATATCTTGCTGGCTTTTGCAGGTTCAGATCTGGTTGAGAGGGTTTTGGCTACCCAAAGGCATCCACACAACACTCAAAGACCTCCCAAAGGGATTGGTAGCTATTTCTCAACCTTCTTTCTCTTTCTCTAGCTTCTTATGCTTATTCTCCTTCATTTCTTGCTGATTTTAGTAGCTTATAGCTTGGGAGAAGGATTGGTACGGCCTACTTCCCATGTGTGAGCTTGGATCTAGATCTAGCTTAGAGTTTTTCATCTCAAAATCACTTTCCTAAGCTAGGACGTGGGGTTAGTGAGCTTCTTGCTTCCCTTGTTTGCTTGCCTCTCTTTCTTCTTTCTCTTGCTTGCCTCTCTCTCTCTTTCTTCTTTCCTTTTCTCTTTCAAGCATTCTCTAAATCTAATAATTGCCTACCTATTGGGAGAGGAATACCCCAAAGGTAAGGTTAGGGTTTAATATGTGTTATTGATCTAAGTGCTTAATGTTTTGATATATTCTAGATCTAGATCTCACACATAATCAATCTCTAGCTTAAGCCTATTGGGCATAATCAACTTATTTAGATCTATTTGCATGCTTAAGCTCCTTAAACTTTAATCTTTATTTTACATGCTTAAATCTAACCCTAAATGTTTAAATGCTTCAATAAGTTAAGTGAATGCTGTTTTTCTCTCATGAATTAATCTTAAGGCCATTTGCCAACACACTTGAAGTAATTCTTATGGTTGAGTTGATAGTATATGCAAACATTAAATCTTCTTTCTCACACTTAAATCTTGTTCCTCAATGCTCTTTATCATCTTAAGATACGTGTGATCATTTTCATACCTTGTTGGCAAGTTGTTCTTGCCCCTTGTGGTTTTACTTCTTTACTTTTTAAGCTACATAATGGTGCAACAAGTAATTTGCTATCACATAGCATATATGTGTTAATGCCTTTCATTTCATAAGCTTATGCAACACATTTAGGCTGAAGTGAGTTTCGGCCAAGTCACTAAATCACATTTTAAAAGTGTCATAAAATCTTTAAAACACTCTAAAATACACCTAAAAGGCTACCTAATTCATATATTAACTTAATAGACTTAATAGGGTACCTTAGACCACCATCTTCACCATCTAAAACGGGTATTGAGGAGGGCAACAGATGGTGATAGGCCGGGGACGGTCTCGTGGCACGAAGGAGTGTCCTTTCCGTAAAAACTCAATGCTTTGGGCTCACTGTGACAGCTAGGGTTGGCCTCATTGCCATACTATCTTGAGCATCCAACAACCATTTGGCAATAGGAGGAGGAGGCTTTGGTGAAAATCTTAATAAAGGTAATTAAAACTTGATAATCTTAAGAAACCTTTAATAATCTAACCTTGGGCTTAATCATCTAAATACTTCGTGGGTTTAATAACTAAGAGTGGGTAATCTTCATCATCCTTATAACACTTGTGCTTAAAATCTCTAAATCTTCTTTATTGATGTGTTGATGATATTGATGTGTTGATGAATGTGATAATGCTTTGATCTCCTTTTATCCTACACACAAATACTTAAAAGTGGTTAGCTTGCCTTGTTGTATCTCTAGCATTCTTATGTGTAATTACTTGTAGCTAATCTTGTTGTAAAATAATTATTCTTTTGTAAGTAACTTGTAATTCTTTTGTAAGTAACTTGTAATTCTTTTGTAACGAAAAACCCTTTAATTTAGTTTACCCCTTGCCCAATCTTAGGCACTAATCTTAGTTGCCCTAGGGAAAGGTCTTGCTTAACATACTAACCCTTGCATCTTGCACTGCTGCTTGTGCATCCTAGGATTAGAATCCCCCAAACCTTGTAAATAATTAAAATCAACTCCTAGAACTTAATTTTATATCACATCCAGAAACTAGGGACTACCCCACTTGGCTTCCCTAGGGGTGAGCCTAGACGGAAGAGGTTCCGGTCAAAGTGACAGCGTGGGCTGTGAACCTAGGCATTGTGCCTCCAAGGACACACTAAGTGAGCCAGACTTAGCTCACGTTTGCAAGTGTGTATTAGGACGACAACATGCCTCAAAACTTCGTTGTAACATATTTAAATATGCCTCAAAAAAAACTTCGCTAGAACAGATTTAGATATGCCTTAAAAACTTTGCTAGAACAGATTTAAATATGCCTCAAATCTTTGCTGGAACAAACCCTTAACTTGGTCAAAACAGTCCTCAAAATAGGTCTCAAAACGGGCCTAAATCGCCTCGGAACATGCCTAAATTCACCTCAGAAAATGCCTCAAGCTCGGCCTTACTGCCTCAGATTAGCTGGAATACACCTGAAAATGATGCTAAGAACAGACCAAAACAACCTCAAAAACTTGTTGGAACAGATTTAAATATGCCTCAAAACTTCGCTGGAACATATTTAAATATGCCTAAAAAAAAACTTCGCTAGAACAGACTTAGATATGCCTTAAAAACTTTGCTGGAGCAGATTTAAATATGCCTCAAAACTTCGCTGGAAGAAACCCCTTAACTTGGTCAAAACAGTCCTCAGAATAGGTCTCAAAACGGGCCTAAATCGCCTCAGAACATGCCTAAATTCACCTCAGAAAATGCCTCAAGCTCGGCCTTACTGCCTCGGATTCTCGTTGTCTCAGAACAACCTTAATGCTCTGAAATTTAGCTTCGGACAGACCTCAGATTTCCCTCAAAACTGGACTTCAATTTCTTTTGGGTTTCGGTTGATAGTTCTATGGTAGGTTTGCTATTATAGGTCTGTAGTTTGGGCTCTTTCTGGCTGCATCATCTTCAACCAGGTTTGCGGTCATGGCTGGGCTTGCTCCCCATGCCTGCGACCACCCTTAAACTTCACCTCAGAAAGGTCCTGCCCTTTCCTCACACTTGTTTACTATAGGTCTGCTGTTAGGGTCTTCTGTGGCAGCGAGGGGCCTCTCCCTACTGCGGTCTTCTTTAACCAGGGCTTGGCCAGCTCTAAATTTTATTACAGGGGTCCGACCCCTTTCTTATACCAGCAACAAAGGTTCTATCAACCCTTAACCTCCACGACCTTCCTTCATGACTATGCAATGATCATCTTCAGGACCTGCTCTGATAGCATGTTGAATTTTCACTATGGTTAGCTGATGCATGAGGTTTAATTTCATTTAGCATTACTTGAACCATACACAATGACTGCAACAACAATACAAGCCACAACTGCAGTAAACCAAGATCACAAGAAGAATAACCATGCACAAGAACACAAGAAATATCCTGGGAAACCCTTCTACACAAGGGAAGAAAACCCAACAATCCTTTTCTATATTCTCAAGAGAAGATCTCCCAACCACCACCAAACCTAGCACACAAAAGGGCGCTGTTATGACTGAGAAAACTAGCTCTTAGAAAAGTGCGAGCTGTAGTTCTCATAATTTCAGACCTCCACTTCTGAAATCATGAGATGACACAATGAGTGAGTGATATCCACAATGGGGATCCACCTTTATTTATACAATAACTGACACAACAAAAGGTGTGTCTATTGGCACAGTAGGGCCGACCTGCACAACTTAAAAATATAATAAATATAATTAATAATTACACAATATTAATTATCTTTGCATGGTGGGGCCGACTTGTACCCTTTACAACAAAATTAGGGTTACAAGTAAATCTTACACTTAGATAATATAGCAAGGGATCCACATGTCCACTAGTGCTCAACCACTAGGGACACGTCCACCTGTGCTTAGCCATAGGGACGTCATACTCAACATAATCATCTGGAGTACCACATTGTCTCAACTCTCACATAGAGGAGAACGATACACCCATCACATGGGAACACCCAACCACTGGGGGATGACTCAACTCTCTAGAGGAGAACGATGCCCCAACCACTAGGGGACGACTCAACTCTCACACAGAGGAGAACGATGCCCCATCACGTGGGTATGCCCAACACTGGGCTCCCTCTCAGGCCGACTCAACTTAGTCACAGAGGAGAATGTATCCTGGAGGATGTCTCACGACGCTGCAATCATCAACATCTTCATGGTACATGACGTTGACCCCTAGTCGAAATAGATGGTCAACAAGGTCGACCCCCAAAATGACCAATAACATCCAAAATAACAATAAGAAAGCTTCCAATGTTTCCTCAAATAGTGAACATAGGGTGAGAAAGCCTCCAAAGGCTAGGCCGTCCTCATCCTCATGGTGCCAAGTCATCCCCATTGTCAAATACTCAACCAAATAGAGTGGGGTAATGCACCACCCTCATGCCACAACATCACCAAGTGCACCCCCATGTCACATCAAGACAAATAAGGCATGGTGTCATGGTCCAAATGAGCAACGTCCAAGCAATGGGGGGTGATGTCATGTGTGATTCATCAATCAAAACCTTTCTCACGAGGCATGACATCATCCTAAAGTGAAACACTCATAATCCAAGCCCTCTAATCTGCGAGGCACAATGTCCATCTGGTGGGTTTTCTTGCCCCTATGGAGATCCAAAGTGACATAACATCTCCATGAATGATGTAATGAATAACGCCATGCATAGACAAACAATTACGCCCTCCAAGGGTCCACTGGTCATATAATCATGTCAAGTAAATCATATTTAATACAAGTGCCACCCAAACAAGTAACATTAGATCCCCCCTTTCATATTTCACAAATTCTCAAAGACTTTATACAATTTGCCAAATTTAGGTATGGGAGTGTTATCAAGGTGAGCTATTGGGTGAGTTAGTACCCAAGTAAAGGAATGTTTCTTGGGTGAACCATATCTATGTCATGTTGTGAATGTGAGGTGGATCGGGAAGGACTCTTGGGCATGGGTTCATTAACATGCAAGGTCTTGTGTGGTCTCATTTACATGGGCGCCTTTGTAAAGGGTGTGTGACATCTTGAGTTACCCTTTCCTAGATGATTCCTTTTTCCAGGCCCCCTTTTATGCCTTTTTCTTTATTATGATTTGCGAGTCCCCTTAAAAAGGTTTCAAGCATAGCATTCCTTGTTTTTGATTTATGGTGGGGTATTTTAAAGTCATTATTTATAGGTGAAGCATTTATTCGCACTCATGATTTAGGGGTGATATCAAATGGGGGGGTAGAGCTCAAGTATGGGTTAGATTTTTCTTTACCCTTTACCCCACTGTTGCATTTTGGTCACAACTGCTCTTAACTTTTTATTTCTTTATTTAATGCCATCAACAATCCCTATGGGCCTTTAGCTCCTTCTTCCCATAAGACAATGAAGTACAATCCTTTTTGGGGTACATGTAACCCGAAGACCCATAAGATGAGTAAACAGAAGCGAAATATGATGGAAAGTGGTAAGTATGGTAAGGAATGATATGGTGGCTCTTCAAGAAAATCCCCCAGTAGCGCCCCTTTTCCCTGGGAGTGACGACACTTACTAGGATACCATCGCCCCTTTTCCCTGGGAGTGACGACACTTACTAGGATACCATGATAACCACTAAGGTGAAATGAGGCAAAAAGTATAACTTCCAAGCAACGTTAGATAATAAGAAAGAATCTTTTGAAACTCATTCAAATGCCTCAAATATTAAAATGACACTTACCATGAAACTTAACTAGTTACCTCTTGAAGCAAGATCCACCGCCTTTCACGTGGACTATACTAATGTGGTGGACGCTGCTCTGCTGCAGACAATGATGGTGAAATGTGGTGAAGAGGAGGGGTTGTATGGGTTGTGTTGGTCATCCAACTCTCAACACTCCATGTTTGTTACCTGCAGGCCTCGAGACTTGATTTCCTCAGTTACCCCTAGATGTGGGGGTGTAACAAGGCCCACTAGGTAGTTGGTGTGTGGCTAATTAATGTAATAAGGCCTGTTAGCTCTCAAACTCTACCCCAGGAGGAAAAGTCCTAACCTCGGCAAGAGAGCCTAGAGGCACTATAGGCAAGCTACTCACTGTCACCTCGGTAGCCTTGCCCCACACTTCAGATTATGGAAACTAAACTACCCTAGCCTAGGGGGAATCCTTATGAGTCTCTAGCGCAATCAGTTGTAGCAATGGGAGAGTAACTTGGACTAGATTTACTAAGATAACTAGCAACTAACTCACTCTCAATGTTTAGGACAAGTTAAGGTATGCAAATTGTTGCTAGATTAAATGAGCTTTCAATGATGTGCGAAGAGACAAATGTGCTTGTGTTATGATCATATTATGTTGGAAAAAACCTGCTCAATATTCAATATCTCAAAGTGAGAATCAAGGAAACATAGAGACATTGTATGAACCAATTATATGCACAAGATTTGAGATATGAAACCACTAACAATCATGCTCTTGAAGAATTATGTTTACATTCACCATCCATCCATGTGAAGTAAATATGCTAAATGAAAAGAAAAGAGACCTCAATGAGACATGTAATTTATTAGAGCAGTCCACAGAAATCAAATGCATTTAAGTTTTAAAGGGCTATCATCCACTTAGGAAGATTTAAAACATGCAAGTTATGCCACTATTTATGTGGAAGAACCCTTCAAAAGTCATTGCTGTCATAGTTGACAGTCCCAATCCAACAATATTTAGATTGTATTCCATTCAGTGTTATTAGAACTGACCCAGTTTGGCAAAGCCGACCAATCAGACCGGCGGTCCCGAACCGTTTTTGGCCGGTTCCATACTGAACTGGACGGTTCCGTATCGGTTCCGGCCAAAAACACGGAACCAGCCGGTTCCGCACAACACCCGTACGACGCACTTAAAGGGCCAGATTTCCAATTTTTTTAAGGAAAAAATTAAATTTTTGCCAATATCTGTACATTATGTAGAGTTTTAGAAACTAGAAGCAATGCTTTCAATTTAGAAACATCCAAAAGCTCCTCAAATGCAAAAGAAATGATCAAAACATGGTCTTAAAATGAACAACAGGTTTCAAAACCAATTTTGCAGTGGTTGACTGATTGTATCTTCATGGGTCTTTCTCAACTGTCCACGTGTGCTTTGTCCCCATCAGTTTCACTTCATATTATATTTATCAATTTTTTGCTCTGTACATGCACTTCCCCCACATGTAAACTCTAACATTTATTTTCCATGCCTTGTAAGATTTTCTAAAATGCTTTTCTTTATTTCTAGTTCTGACTTTGGACACTGCAAGCAACTTCCAATATCCTCCTTGTGGAGACTCGAGAGTGAATCCCCCAAGGTTACAAGTTTGGAAAAAACAATGAGATAGAGGTAAACAAGAAATAATATGCGTTCAAATCACTTGAATAAGAGAAGGGAAGAACAATCACAAAATCATTCACACTAACACATAAATTATCATTAAGCTTTTATTCTGACATGCACTCTATTTACCCTGATATGTGCATGTGATCAAAAGAGATGGAGGTCTGAATAGCATACAATAATATGCCTCCACTCCATTAAATATGGGGACCTCATTACACACATGTTAACTATAAAATCAATCAAACTATAACAGAAACTGCAGTATTGCACTCGGTGCTATTTTGGCTATATGCACTCTTACTTTCTATATAAATGAGAATCTTTGCATATTTGTGTATAAATGGGTTGGATTCATATTGATGCACACGAATATATATGTTTTTTTTTTTTAAATTTGAATATTTTATGTAATTTTTGGTCGACTTTTTTTTTTCTCTAGTTTTTTTCCGGTCCGGTCCGGTCCAGTTTCACATTTTTGGGGTCGACCAGTCCGGTCTGGTTTCTGGTTCTGATAACATTGATTCCATTCATTCATTAGTACGTAAGGATCCAAAAAACCACCAGTCTTTTAAAGCATGCTTGTATGTAATGTCAAGTGCCAAATATTAGATAAAGCATCAGTTTAGGACAGCAAGATAACAAGGAGGACTACCAGTCCAAACATACGATTGTATTCAGAATTTAAATGAAATATCAGTCCATTTATTGGATCATTTCTGCATAAAATTAACAGTATACCAGTAAATGGAAAGGATCCAATATTAATGAATTAGCCAAGTGCTTGAATATAAGTGCAGTTAAGTGGTCTGTCCATTAAACTTAAGTGTTGTTACCTTATCAACAGTGAATTAAAAGAGACATCAAATTTAAATGTGTGCCAAACATGTGTATAAATGATTAATTATGAAGTATATTTCATGCACCATTTATCAAAGCTTTGAGATCAGTCCATAAACATTAATTTCTGAAATTAAGAGGCATAACCAGGTATTGAAAAACCCTCATTAATCACAGATTTGTAGTCATTGACATGTGAGGCGTTACACCAAGAGATCAAATCGTTCCCTTTTTTGATGCATCAATTTACCTTTTTAAGGTCTCATGATCATATAGAATGCCAAATGTTACGTTAATATTCAACTTTAAACCAAATCATTGAGCTATGAATGAAAACAGTTATAGAAGACCCTTATGCCATCAAATTATTATGTATTTTCCAGCAGTGAAGTGAAGTAATACAAACTCTATGCAGGATTTAGATTAAGCACAATAGAGTTTATTTTATGTAGGGTTAGATCCATCAATGTAACAAGCTAGGATCAATATCTAAACCCTAGAATTTTAGCTAGTTAAGTTAACTTACTTATGCAAACCTTAAATAGGTTGTGCATGAAATAAAGGGTTAGCACAAGTGAAATCCAAGCCCAAACAAATCTAGCATTTAAAATCAAATCTTGGATCTAGTAATCTAACTTAATAAATTTAATCTTGAAAGAATATTAGATTGCTTGATAAAACAAAAAAAGAAAAGAAAAGAGAAAATTAAAATTGTGATGGTTAGAAAATAAATGAGAAAATCAAATGCTACCGTTGGGTATGGAGTCTAATCCATTCCTTGAGTAAATGCTCTCTTCACCTTTGATGTTGAAGTCTCCATACATCTCTTGGAGAATGCTTGGTGAGCATCAAACTTAAGGGGACTATAGAATATTCATAGGGAGGCTAACTAACAATAGATTCAGCCTAAGTATTGCGAAATTAAATATTAAAGCATAAATCTAGGGTAAGAAGTTAAAACCTTGAGATATTCAATTTCAATACTAAGATCTAGCTTCAAAACTCACAAATAAATAAAATAGGTATGCATCATACCTTATTTGCATTGCTTATGTTGCAATAACCCTTTCCTCAATGTCTCTTGCATGCCAAAGTCCTTCCGTTATTAACTTAGAATGATATACTCAAAAAAATAGGAAAAAAATTAGACCAAATAGTGAGCCAAAATAGTCTTCCAATCTATTCCAACCATGAGAAATGAGAGAGGAGCCCTCCTTATATAGGTAAGGCATCTCACAAAACCATGAGTAGCAAACCATGTGCAATTACCATACCATGTGCCAATACAATGTGCTCAAGCATCATGATAGAACATCATACCTACTGTACAAGAATCATACCCACAAGTACAGTTCCACACACCTTAGCAACTAAGCAATCATTGCTCACAAATGTGTTTGGTCCAACTACCGGAACATGAAGAACATCTCAAAACTTCGCCCCCACAACTGTGTTTATGTCTCGTCCCTGTTCTAGCGCTCGTAGCCCGCAGCAGTGGTGCCTTCCTTGCACTCATGGTTCTTTGCAACGTAGGTGCCCCTACTGTGCAACCATAGTCCTTGTTGCGCGACCACCTATCGGCCTTGTTGACCACCTATTTCAACTAGGGGGTCAACGTCATATACCATGAAGATATGTACCTAGTGGTACAACCAGTTTGAAGACTTTTGGTTCAACATGGCAAATTTTGCCTCCGACACGTTTTTCTATGTACTTAGAATGTTTGCTCCCCCGCATGGGATAATATTGTAATATGCTAGCATGAGTCAATTTTTGTCTAGTTACCTAGGACCAGTGTTGCCAGAGCGTGGGAGCACATTTTTCAAAAAATGGTCGGGAGCGAAGCATCTCCAGAGCGTTTATATATATATTCAAAAGAAAACATTTAGAATGCCAAACTAGATGCAAAATTTATGAAACATGTATGTTTGTGATACTTCCAATATATGAAATGCCATCTAAATTCCATATTATCCATCATTCCATGAATCTTACGTAGTACATTAATGAATAATCATTCAAGCATCAACCATCTAGCTGCTAACAATTACACATACAAAGTAAGAAATTGAAATACATTTTACAAATACAAATACAGACCATATAGATTCTAGCAATTACAAACATACAAACTTTAGAACCATATAATAGGGAAGTACATCATTAATTTATGGAATGAAAAAGGTTATCCACCAATTGTCAACATGAGTCATGGCCAAATAGTTTTGTTTACAAAAATTG
>ML780374.1:464137-494325 GCA_009831015.1 Picea engelmannii | reverse complement strand
GCGAAGTCCAAAATAGGTCAACATGACCAAGAATCTCCCAAAGCTTGGTCAAGGGCCAACAATGGCCCGATATTTAACATAGCCCAATAGCCATCTAGGGATAGGTTTTTTGACTTCCTCAACCCTAAATTGTGGTAGGGTTTTGAATCTTCTAGAATATTCTTGAAATCCCTCCCGTGGCTAGCCCCATATGTGTGAGTATGGGGCTTGACGTAACATCCTCTCGTACCATGGTGGCGAACACAATAAGTCAACTTGTAAGAGGCATAACTTTTGCATACGAGCTCCGATTGGCATGATTTTTTCAGCGTTTGAAAGGTATTGATGTGTAGAATATCGTCATGGGGTCTGAGCTATGCTTGGAAAGTTTTAACCCCAAAATGATATTTGATGCCTCAAAATGGCCCCAGAATGTTCTGCACCCCAATTTTCCAAACTGGGACCTGCCACTAAAATGGACCTGCAATCTTATTCCTCCAATTTTTCCACTCTAAAAGCATCTATATAGATGACAAATAATGTAATGATCCAATCTAGATCAAACCTCCCCATTTAGGGAGGATTTTGGTCCCCAAAATATTTATTGAATGAGGTGAGGAAATTTTTCCTCTACCTTCTCCCTGGAATACCACTTTGCTTTCCTTGGAAGTTGTCCTTTCAACCCAATCTGCCAAAGTTCATGTTGCCCCAGTCTTGTAGGCATTGACTTCTTTTGCGAAAATGTGTCCTTTGCTAACTCTTCTTGAGCATCTGCTGCTAAGTCCTCTATGTAAGGTAGGAACTCCTCCTCCTCCTGATGCAACATGGAAGGCTCATAGAGTTTGAGATTATCCACAGTCACTACTAAGTAAATGCACATGTATGGGGGTATATTGAGTCTATGGGCTGTTGAAACAAGGTATAAATTTTTTTAACACAACCAAGGACTTCGTGTTTTCCCAGTATGGAGCCGCCCTAAATTTTAAAACAAAAAAAGGGAGACAAAATGAAACCTCTCGTGATTCAGAATTCGACGTTTTGAGAAACAGTAACTCCGAAGTTCACAACTTCAAATCCCCGGCGCCAAACTTCTGAAAGGGTTTTTATTTGAAAAATAAAAAGAAGTATATAAAAAAGGGGTAAGTGAATGTTTAAAAGTCCCATTGTGCTTATTTTCAAAGTACCTTTTAAGTGTGATTAATTAAAACCTTAACCATGATCAATAAATATTAAACCTTTTGGGGTTTCGTGGTTCCCAATAACAAGCGCTCTTGAAATATAGGTCTTCGAACTCCTGATTCCCGATTCCCAAAAGTCTTAACCACAACTAACCATGATTAATTAAGGTTTTAATACAAATTATTAATGTCTGATTTAAAATTTTCACTTTTCTCATTCGGAGTTTGCATATGACATGTCCCGTGGGTACCTGATCCCCGAAACTCTGAAATGCGAAGTCATAAAATCCAAAACAAAGTCTAAGTCATGAATTAAGTATTTTAAACATGATTAGTAATCACTAAACTTTTTCGGGCTTCAAGATTCGACATTTTAAGAAGCAGTCATTTCGAAACTCCAAGTCAAAATCGTCGATATTTGATAATATCCATAATAGGACGAATTAAGATTTTTAAGTGTAAATGCGTATCTTTGAGCTTATCTTTTTCATTTAAAGAATTAAATTCTTACTGCCTATCTCAGTACGTCCATTGAAAGATGAGTTAAAAGAATTACAAGCTCTGCATTTCGAGTTCTATTTTTATCTTGTACAATCACGACTGAGCTGTATTCATCTAGGATTACAAAGTTTCTCATCTGCAAATAGGTTTTCAATCTAGTGCGAATGCTATGGCACCTAAGAGGGTACCTAAGAAAGTTGAGGGAACTGCTGAAAGCACAAATATGGAAGGAGATGTCGTAACTGATACCACACCTCATGTTATTGATTCTATAAAATCTTGGAGGCAAATCTTCGAGAATATGGATTACGAAATTAAGAACTTCCCGCATGATCTTGAGAAAAAACTCTGAGACATAGCGGAGTCTGAACTTCACAAGATAGAAGCACACCCACGGCTCATGCCATATAATGATATGATATATTGGGCCCTAGAGAAAGCAGATGCAAAGACAAGAAACATTCTGGACAGCCGTGCGGTCGTCATCGGTTCTTTCCGGCCGGAACATATACAAGTAATGTACATGCTCCCTCCTAATCCTAAGTATATTTATAATACTGAATTCATAACTGAATTCCAAAGAAAGAAATGCACAGAGTCAGATCAGACATACCTTGATATAATTAGAGGCTGGTGGGGAGTGCCATCAAAATTTAGGACTGATACTCACGGGAAATATGCCACAACCTCACTAAATGAATACATGGTCTATGTAGCCATGATGCTTTGCAGACTTTTTGGAAAGAAAAGCCCCACACATTTTCCTGTGGAATGGGTGCCTCTTCTTCATGAAGCAACTGAAGGTTTAAGTTTCAACTGGGAAAAAATCCTATCGGACAATTTATCTAAGGAGGTAACAGAGTATCAAACCGTAAGAGCCAAGGGCCAACCAATGTCCTTCTATATATCCACCTACATCATGGACGCCATATTCTTCATGACCCATTTCCCTCTGATGAATTGGAGTTGGAACCCAACCTCGAATAAACCCATCCATGAATATCATTCAAAGTTGTGGGAGGAAAATGCTAAGGGTTCCTTCTACGAAATTTGCCACTTCGTGATGATTCTGGTGCACTAGATGCTATATGGCTATGAGTCTCCCCGTATTTCTAAGTCAGTCATGGAAATTCTACAGGCTGTTGCGTATTGGTTTATAGAAGAAAACTTTTCCTACATCAGGGTTTACGAATGCTCAATCCCTCCCCACTCATTACCTATATTCCTCTCTGATAGACTGGTATGCAGGGAGGTGGCTCATCAAATAGTAATAGGTGGCATTGGGAATGAAATAAAAATAACCCAATAGAGATTCTGGCCAATTTTCCCTGTGCAGGTTGGGAAATATTCACTACTCAATCTAGGACATTCCAAGGTTGAGGCAGTCACATTAGGAGAGGTAAGATTTCTAAACCTCGATCACACGAAATATGATCCCTACAAAATTGTGGGTTTTCACCAAGTCAACTGTAATCTGAAAGCATATGAACATGAACAATACCCTTATGACGACATGTTCAGAGGACTTATAAGTTATGATGAAGTGTTGGCTAGTGATCAATCTCTGTCACTTGAATTGCAAAACAATTTCCTGAACTTCCAGAAACATTGGAGAAGTGGTTTTCTCAGGGTATTACTAGGAGAAACATCAACTCAGCTTCTAGAACAAGGAAGCCTATTCCCAGGTCTTGGATTAGGAGGGTAGGACAAAGAAAATACAGGGACATTTCCAGAAGAGACTGAAAATTCCCCACGAAGAGTAGAAAGTCAAAGGGTAGAAAAAAGGTTTTAGACACCCCCAGTGTCTAATAAACCAAATTCCCCTTTATCATCTACAATTCATGGTGATACCCCCAAAACAACAGAGGAGGTAAGATATACAATACTAGGTCCTCCCATCGTTTCTTTGACTCCATTAGAATCCACTTTCAGTTTTCCCCAGCTGGGGACCCTACATGCTAGTGACCTTGAGACCATCTCCAGAGAAGAGATTCCTATATCTGATTATTTTTTCAGTAAGAAGAGAAACGCGGTGTTGAAGCAGGAAATGCATCAAAGGGAAAATGCCATGGTAAAGAAGCACAAAATCATAGTAGATGGGAAAAATTTGGAAGAAGAAGATTTCGCTACTGCAGTAGCTAGTTCTATGGGAGAGTTGGCCACAACCAACCAGTTCACTGTTGAAAATATGAAAGCACGCTTGAAACAAAGAAGCCTCATGATTGCTAAACTACAAAGCCAATTAAAGGAGAATGGAAAAATAATTGAAGAAGGTATAAATAAAAGTCTGGACCAAGCCAGAGCCAGGGACAAGCAAGAGATTCAATCCTTGAAAACAAGCCTCAGCGAGATGGAAGAGAAGGTGAAGATAATCCAAATGCAAGAAGAAACCATAAATCAATTTCAAACAAAATTAAAGACAATGGAAGGTCTAGTAATAGATCTGAAAGTTTTCTAGACCCAGTCATTGGAAGTGCATACAGAGCTAGAAGTTGAACAACAAAAGTTGATTTCCAAGATAGAGATCATCCAAAATTACTTCCATGAAGAAAATGATTCTTTTGATAGCCTCATACTTAAGGAAAAATAAGGTAAAGCAGCAAGGGTTGGTCTTCAAAGGGCCATCATATGTTCGACAAACGAAGAGACATTCAAAGCTATAAAATTATCAGCCATAGAGAAAATCAGAGGCGACATCATGCTCAAAGTATGGGAAGACAACATAGTGGAAAACAAAAGAATAGTCCAAGACGTCAGAGATGACTGCGAAGAAGTTTTTGATCTCTTAGACAAAAGTTCATTAAACATCGAAAATGACAACTGCACAGGGCTTCTTGGGTAGATAAATATTGCGAGACACCAACTAAAGTTCAAAGAGGATCTAAGTGAGATTCAGATGGAGATCTCACAGCTAAAGGAAATAAATGTCACCTTAATCAACAGGCTGCTGATTCAGCCCAATCTAAAATTGAAGTCAATAAAGTTTGCAAATTAAAGAGTTGAAGACCATCTCCCAAAAATATAGAGAAAGGTATATCTATTCGAAGCAAAGGAGCTTCAAGAGCCTCCCAAAACGTTTGCACCTTTCCTCAGCAAATGCATCGAATGTTTCAGAGAGAAACAAGGAGAGCCTTCGACATATCAATGAAATATCATTTTGAAAAACACAACCATAAAAATAAAAAGAAAGATAAAGAAAATCATGTAAAACAGTTTTCAGTTTATTTATGACAAATAGTTAGTTCCTAGAAATCAGAAATTCTCCAACTGCAAAGGATTGGAATTTTTTTATAAATGTAAATTTTGAAGATCAAGAAAAGGATATTTTTGGTGGCTATTGTACGAGACAAACATTTTACAGTGATTAATAAGAATCCAAAAGCGGAGATTCCAGATCTTGTCAATTTCGATCTATGTGCTCCCTTTGTTTTTGTTCACAGCATTTTCTTATGTGTACCTTTGATGAAATTTTAACTGTAATATAGCATAATTTTTATTACTGGTTTAAAGTCATTGGGTTATCTCATTATTTATAGTTTTTCCTCTGTACTTGCTGTTAGCAGTTTCAAGACCTGTGGATTATTTAGGTTACAATGTTTTGGGTTTCATCAGAGTCTTCTTGTCTTTCGTCCCTACTCGTTTCAAGGTGAGATTCTTCCATGATTGTTGCCTCATTTTGTTAAATGATTTTGTGTTTTTTACTCATCACTATCATGTCCTTAAAATCTAATTCAGGAACAAGAAACGACCTCTAATCTGTTGAATATTAATCTATATTCGAAAGTTTTCTCTCATAATCAAAATCAAGAAAGCAACACACTTTATTGAAGGAAATTTTAGACCTTTTTCCAACCTTTATTCCTCATGACTGTGCCCGCCTTAAGACAACCGAACGTAGAACCTGGCCTTTTAGATCAAACTAATATTTTCTTGAACTTATTCAATACCATTTTGCAAACAACAAATACTCGGTTCGAACTAGAAGACTCGTGGGTAGTTATTGAGAGAGACATCAACATCCAAGAACAATGGGAAGCTAGACAGAGACAATCGAGGAACCAACTCTGATTTATCTTTCACAATTGACCTTTTACCCCTTAACCCTCTATCTTTTTGGATGCCTTGACAGTATACTTTAGATCCTTAAAGTATAAAATCAGTAACAACATCTTTTTTGGATCGTTGCCGGAGAACGAAGAAACGAATCTCTTCCCTGGGAAAAATGACATTGACATTTTCTTTCTTTGATAGTGAAAAAAGATCAAAAAACTTTCTAAGGCTACTTGCATCTTTCACTTGGTGACTCCATGATAAGTAAACTGAATTTTAGCTGGAAGAACACTAGAAAGAACCCGGACGACAAGCAGACCTCGCTAGTCTCTGATCCGGAAAAGATTTTAAAATCTCGAAGATCCCTTAGACAAATCATTTCGCCCCTACATACTATTTATCAACCTGATTCTACATAGTCGAACGTTAAGGGAACACTTGAGAGACCCGTCTCGCTCCCCCTTTCAAACAAAACGTTCTCTTTTCTTGAAGTACATACCCCTACTACCCAGTACTATGACAAGTGCCCTATATATCTCGATTCAATCCCCATTGATTCTCTAATATATTCATCTTATGAGTCTGGAGAAACAAGTTCTTTTCTCCTTGAACCTTCTTTTTGTAGCTCCCCGCGCCTTGATAACCGATTCCCCACAACCTTACTAACACATTCAAACACAACTCAAAATCTACCCAACTTCTGTGAGTCTTCTCCTCATATACTCCAAGTTTCAGTCTCAAATCCATCAATGGCTGCATACGAAGGCGTGGGAGTTGGAGGTGGTGCTCCAGGGAGAGGTGGTGGTGTCCAAGTACCACTTCCTAGAATCTTTGCTAAGGTGGTTGCCAGATATGCCCCCCTTGTCCTCCCGGTTCCCCTGCATGACCTTCCTGAAAATTATATGAAAAGCCTTCCCAAATTCAGAGGGTAAGGAGATTTAACCGCACAAGAACATATAAATTTCTTTGACCAATTTTCCGACATCCTTGGAATCGAACACGAAGATGTCTATTCTAGACTGCTCGTTCAGACTTTCGAAGGACAGTTGAGGAACTGGTTCCGAGCCTTGGCAGCAAGATCTCTAAGATCTTACAAAGAACTTGAAAACTCTTTTATCAGACAATGGGGAGAAAGGAGAGACCACCTCTATTACCTAATGAAATTTGGATCCCTTAGAAATAAAAACTCAGAATCAGTTCTTGAGTTCACTCAAAGGTTTAACAAGTTGTATAATAAAATCCTGGTCGAGGTTAAACCTTCTCAACCCGTAGCGAAAGTAACTTTTGTTGGAGCCTTTGACCCCGATTTCGCTCTACTATTGAGAGAAAGGAGATCAATAGATCTCACCAAGATGCAAGATGATGCCCTAGAGATTGAATCGAACATGATGGCATCAGGAAAACTAAAATCCAAAGTAGAAACTGGGAACAAAGAAAATAGGAAATTCAAAGAACAAGGTGGATCCTCAGGATCGGGGAAATCCTCGGAAGATAAAATAGATGAGACGGCTAAGGTAATTAGAGAGCTGTCAAATAAGATATAAAAAATGGAACTCGATAAATAAAAAATGGATCATTATCCTAGGAAGTATTTCAAAAGGAATCTTGATCCTTAGGCCCCACAAAAAACAATTAAGAATGAGGATCAAAAAATCCCAACCCCCTTCAATAGTGAAAACTTCATTGGAGAGGAAGACCTAGAAGATTTTGAAGAGTTAGTTGAGGATATAAATAATCTTGGTGATGATAGTAAATCACCCTATTTATCAAGACAAGATTATGAGAAATCCTTAAATAAAGAAATTAGATCGGAAGACAATGTTAGCAACAGTACTTCTGAAGATTTGACCTATCAGGGTATCGCAGATGATATAATAGCCGAACTACACCAGAAATACAATTTAAGACCTAGAAACAAGAGTCTTCCAACTGCCCCAACGAAAAAGATCCTGCCTAGGGGTGAAACCAATGAAGCGGATCCAAAGGCTCCTGAGAAACATATTGCAAAAAAACACACCATTGACACACAACCTGTCAAGCCAAAGCCAGTAGGAACACCTGCCGTGAAAGCACAGGTCCCTGTGAGTGAAACTAAAGTGGATCCACAAAGAAAAACTGAAAAGAAAGGAATGGAGGCCCCAAACATAGAGAGCAACAAGGCCATGGGAAACTTTAGTTTGGAAAATGAAATAAACAAAATTAAAATCCCTATACCTCTTGTTGAACTGGAAAAAAATCCCATATATAGAGAACAAATTACCAAGATGGTTAGTTTTTCAGAAGATGAAAGCCAAGCCGATGTCATCAACTTGGAAGATGACAAGCCGAACATAGTTTTTGGTCCACATTTCAAAGGTGCGAAAGACACTATTGCCCCCTTCTATATCACATTAACCTTGTTCGACCACCTACTCCATAACTGCATGCTAGATTCTGGAGCATCCCACAACGTAATGCCTAAAGCCATTATGGATAAATTGGGTCTCAAAATCACTAGGCCTTATGGATATTTATATTCATTTGATTCAAGAAAAGTCAAATTCATAGGCATGATTAAAGACTTGGTAGTAAATCTGGCACAAATACCAGCAAAAACCATTCTCATGGATGTAGTGGTCGCCGATATTCCCCTGAAATATGGTATGTTGTTATCCAGGTCATGGGGTGCCAAGCTCAGAGGCTCTCTCCAGCTTGACATGACGTATGCTACAATTCCAGTTTTTGGAGGACAATACACACACTTATACAAAGAAACTAGGTTGGCATTCATGGTAAGTGACCCACACAACCCTAATAACCACCGTGTATATATTGCTGATCAAGATTTAGGTAATTTTATTTTATCCATTGATGACGATGTAGATATAGATGAAATTTGTACAGTAGAGAAAACAGAAAAAGAAAAAATTAAAAGAATGTATATAGCACAAGCGTGTGGAAGATGTTTTTTGATGGCGCTTCATCCCACTTTGGAGCCGGAGCTAGGGCACTACTTGTGGCTCCTGATAATCAATTCGTAATCCCCTTTTCCTATAGGCTACAATGGAATGTGGACTATACTAATAATGTTTGTGAGTACGAAGCCTTAGTACGAGGGTTAGAGGTGGCTAGGAGAATGAAAATAAAGAACCTCGAAGTCTTTGGTGATGTTGAACTAATCGTAAAGCAGGTAAATAGATAGTACTAGGCCAAACAACCTAGGTTGAGGTCCTATAGGAATTGCATCTGGGATATGATCGAAAATTTCTTCTGTTCTGTCAAGGTCCACTTCATTCCAAGAATTGAAAACTAACAGGCTGATGCATTAGCCAAAACAACCTCAACATTTACACCTCCCATTGCTTTTATACTAAAGTACCACATACAAATGAGACACTGACCCTCTATACCGAATAACATACAACATTGGCAAGTGTTTGAGGATGATGAACAGCTTCACAAATTTTTAGAATCAATAGATGAGTTTGCTGAAATGCATGCCGACCCAGAAAACCAAAATGATCCTATTTGGATCATGCAGGAAGGGGAGGATCCCCAAGAATTTTACGATAAAATCGTTAATCACTGAATGTTTTTCCTAAAAAATAACCAGATCCCCAAGGGCCTGATTCCCTTGGAAAGATTATTCAATAAAGATGATATCCCTTTAAGGTCCACTTTACAACCTCAACCTGAAGAGGTTGAGGACTATGACATAGGTACCAAAGAAAACCCTCAGTTGGTGAAAATTTCCAAATACCTGTCCCCAGAAACCAAAAGTAAATATGCTGAGTTGCTCAGAAAATATAAAGACGTTTTCTCTTGGTCTTATGATGAATTGAGAACTTATGATACTTGTATAATCAAACATAAAATTCCTTTGAAACCTGGTGTCAAGCCTTTTAAGCAGAAACTCAGACAGATAAACCCTATGCTGCTTCCAGTGATAGAAAAGGAAGTTAAAAAACTTTTGGTTGCCAAAATCATCGTCCCACTAAGATATTCCAAGTCGATGGCTAATTTAGTCCCAGTAAGAAAGAAAAATGGCGAAATCAGACTGTGTGTCGATTTCATAAACCTGAACCAATCGCCACTCAAAGATAATTACCCATTACCTAAGATGGACCACATTTTAGAGAAATTGGTTGGAGCTAATAGAATGTCGATGATTGATGGCTTTTCAGGTTACAATCAGATCGCAATACACCAGGATGATAAAGAAAAAACAACTTTCACTACTCCTTGGGGTACCTTCATGTACGATAAAATGCCTTTTGGCCTGATGAATGCAGGGGTGACCTTCCAGTGAGCCATGGATATTGCCTTCGTGGGTGAGAGAGATAAATTTGTTGTTATCTATCTTGATGATCTAACTGTTTTTTCAAAATTTGATGTAGAACATCTAGTGCACCTGAAGCGCACTTTTGAAAAATATCTTAAATTCGGTTTGTCCCTTAATCCCAAAAAATCTCATTTCACTTTGAAAGAAGGTAAGCTATTAGGTCATATAGTGTATAAATATGGAATCAAAATCGATCCCAAAAGAATTGAAGCAATAGATACTATAAGCATCCCTAAAAATGTAAACGAAATTCAGTCTTTCTTAATAAAAATAAATTTCTTGAGAAGATTCATCCCTAACTTCGTCGAAATTGTGAAGCTGATCACAGATATGTTGAAAAAGAACAGTGAGATGAATTGGACAAGCGAAGCTAAAGCATCTTTTCAATGAATCAAGAAAGTTATCAGCGAAGCACCAGTCTTGGCAAGTCCTGATTACACAAAAGAGTTCCTGATTTTTTCCTTTGCTTCTGAACACACTATCGCAACTGTGTTGTTACAAAAGAACGAAGAAGGCTTTGAACAACCTATCGCTTTCTTTAGTAAAATCCTGAGAGATGTCGAGTTGAAATATAATATACTAGAAAAACAATCTTATGCAATGGTGAAGGCTCTCAAGGATTTCAGAATGTGCGTAGTACACTCGAAGATCATAGCCTATGTTCCCACAAGCTCTGTTAAAGACATACTGGTTCAGCCAGATAGTGATGGGAGAAGAGGAAGATGGTTAGCTAAGATTCAAGGGTTCGATATGGAAGTCAAACCAACCAAACTCATCAAAGGCCAAGGTCTGGCTAAATTGCTAGCTGAGTCAAATTTGCAGGCACTCTGAATAAATCAGATGCAAGAAGAGGATTTCCTAGAGATAAATGAACTCGATCTCGTTACACCTATAGTTGAGATAGAAGGCAGGTTTTCTACTTCAGTTTGGTACCATGATATTGTGTCGTATGTATTGAATCTTCAATGTCCTAGTGAACTAACCCCATCTAAAGATAGGACAGTGAAGCTACATGCTATAAAATATTGCATTATAGACAGAAAATTGTATTGGAAAGATCCCCTGGGTTTCCTATTGAGTTGTTTAGTCGAGACCGAAACTGAAAAGGTTATAGATGAGTTCCATAAGGGAGTGTGCAGAGGACACAATGCTTGGAAATCTACAGCTTATAAAATCTTGAGAGCTAGATATTACTGGCCCAAACTATTCACAGATGTAAGCACCAAAGTCTGAACTTGTACTCATTGTCAGTTGTTTATAGGTAAACAAAAATTCCCATCTTTGCCTCTACTTCCAGTTAAAACTGAAGCTCCTTTTTAGCAATGGGGCCTTGATTTCATTGGAGAGATTCATTCACATTCTAGTTCTCAACACAAGTGGATTTTAACTACAACGAACTATTTTACTAAGTGGGTAGAAGCTATTCCCATGAGAAACACAACTGACACAGTAGTGGTTAATTTTCTCGAAGAAAATATTTTATCGATATTCGACTGTCCTCAAAAGATAGTCACCGATAATGCACACGCGTTTAAATCAATGGCTATGATAAGCTTCTGCTAAAATTTTAACATCATATTAGGACACTCTACAGCTTATTATCCACAAGGAAACAGTCTAGCTGAGTCATCTAATAAAAGTCTAATAACTGTGATAAAAAAGGTCTTGACTGAGAACAAGAAAGTGTGGCACATCCATTTAAAATACACTCTATGGGCCAACATGATAAGTACCAAAAGGGCAATTGGGATTTTCCCTTTTCAGATGGTATATGGCACTGATGTTATTTTACCAATCAATCTTGCTCTACCGGTAATGAAACTTTGGCAAGATTCAAACAAAGAACCTAATGACATCACCAGGAGAGAAAATCAGCTGGTCGAAGTTCAGCAAAACAGAGCCGAAGTAAACAAAAAATTGCAGAAATATTAGAATAAAATGAAGGGTTTATTCGATCAAAAAGGGTAAGGATAGAGATTTCCCCCCTGGATATTTGGTGCTAAAATGGGAAGCCAGAAGAGAAGACATTGGCAAACACGACAAGTTCAATTTGATTCGGTCTGGTCCTTATAGAATCTCGGCCTTAAAGGGAAAAAATGCTTTTTCATTAGAAAATCTCGATGGAGACATTCTGAGCGCCCCTGTAAATGGGCGATACCTTAAACACTATATGCAGTAATATGATTCCGAAATCCCATTGTACATACCGGTTTGTTTTCATGTTTTCTTTATAGTTACATCGCATTCAATAAGTTTTATTTTGTCAAAAAAAAAGAAAAGGGTAAATACAAAACAGTTCGAAATCTAACAGTTCACAAAATATTCTTGAGTTTCTGACAATTATTAGGTCATCTTATTTGCAGGAAAATCGTCAAGGATCCAAGGAATCAACTATACTAAAAGGGTAATCTGCATGACTAATCATGATATACACTTCCCAAAAAGGTAGTAAGTAAACAGTCTTCTGACAGTAAATACAAAGAACTACTAAGGTATGAACTCTGACCTGAGACCTGAGTTAGAATGTCCTAATAGATACCAATGAGCAAGAATTTTAATTTCATGATATTTAAGGAATTTTGTCAATATTAATAATAATAAAAAAAGGGGGTCTTCAACATTTCTAAGTTTTCAAGGTCCTCTTACCTTTTCCTTTCGATCACTATCAATCTTACTCTTCACCCAACCCTGACTATTCTCCCTCTAGTCTCTCATAATAAAAATAAAAAATAAAAAATAAAAAATATATATAAGGTCTCATCTTAACTTCGGAAATGTTTAGACTAACTTTCAAAGCAAGGATAGGTAAAATTCTATGTTTCTCCTAAACTTTGACTGAACCGGAAGTATGTCTAGGCTAATTCTAACCTCTTTAGTATTTCTAACAGGAAATAAAATGATCGTTTTTTCTCAAGGAAAGTCATCAAGAAATATTGATAAATTTTCCCTGAGAGTCTCCCTAAAGTCAAAGTGTCTGAGGGCCAAAAAGAAGATTAACCCAGAGATTTTTAAATAAGTTGACAAACCTTTGCTGTAAAATTTTAAAGCAATATATTTTCCCTGAGTATGTCACATACTGATTGATTGCCCCCACTTCTTAACAAAAGTATATATAAATAGATGGTGAAAGGAAATTCATTATTGATTTCCCCCATCTAATCCAAAGAGATGATGAAAGGAAATTCATTATATGATTGCCATCATCTCAACATTTAAATGCTAAAAAATAATGAAGTGGTGAAAGGAAATTCAATATGGAAAATCTGATAACTTCACCAGGGTACTAAACAGGCTCATTGGCAGTGAAGCAATGTCTACCATAACTGACAAGGCTGTTATACACGAATTGTAAGATGCTCTGGTAGTTTTTCTTCTTTCAGCCAGATTACACTTTAACATTATGGGGATTCCAGATTACACTGACGTGTACTTTGATGCGAATACGATCAAATAAAATCTGTTAGAACGACTAATCTTGTTTCGATTATCTTGAACAAATCTGAGGTCAGTTTTAGAAAGGGAAATCTATGTGAACCTATCTCGAGATTGCCAAACGTTTTAATTTTGAAAGGTTTTCTGAAGCTAAGGTTGAAATATTTATCTTCCTGGTCAGGTTTTTACAACTATGTCTCACATATGGAATGACTGACCCCATTTACCCAATAAAGGCACTAAGTCTACACGTTCTCCTCGTCCCATAAGGAGACGAGGTCCCCAATTGGAGCCTATGTTGAAACAAGGTATAATTTTTTTTAACACAATCAAGGACTTCGTGTTTTCCCAGTATGGAGCTGCCCTAATTTTTTTTTTTTAAAAAGGGAGACAAAACGAAACCTCTCGCGATTCAGAATTTGGCGTTTTAAGAAACAGTCACTCTGAAGTTCACAACTTCAAAATTTTCGGTGCCGAACTTTTGAAAGGGGTTTTAGTTGAAAAATAAAAAGAAGTATATAAAAAAGGGGTAAACGAATGTTTAAAACTCCCATTGTGCTTATTTTCGAAGTACCTTTTAAGTGTGATTAATTAAAATCTTAACCATGATCAGTAAATATTAAACCTTTCGGGGTTTTGTGGTTCCAAATAACAAGCACTCTTAAAATATAAATCTTCGAACTCTCGATTCCCGATTCTCGAAAGTCTTAACCACAACTAACCATGATTAATTAAGGTTTTAATACAGATGATTAACGTCCGATTTAAACTTTTCACTTTTCGCATTCGGAGTTTGCATATGACATATCCCATGGGTATCTGATCCTCGAAACTCTGAAATGAGAAGTCATAAACTCCAAAACAAAGTCTAAGTCATGAATTAAGTATTTTAAACATGATTAGTAATCACTAAACTTTTTCGAGCTTCGGGATTCGACGTTTTAAGAAGCAGTCATTTTGAAACTCCAAGTCGAAATCGCCAATATTTGATAATATCCGTAATATGACGAATTAAGATTTTTAAGTGTAAATGCGTATCTTTGAGCTTATCATTTTCATTTAAATAATTAAAGTCTTACTGCCTATCTTAGTATGTCCATTGAATGACAAGTTAAAATAATTACAAGCTCTGCATTTCAAGTTCTATTTTTATCTTGTACAATCACGACTGAGCTGTATTCATCTAGGCTTACAAATTTTCTCATCTGCAAATAGGTTGTCAATCTAGTGTGAATGATATGGAACCTAAGAGGGTACCTAAGAAAGTTGAGGGAACTGTTGAAAGCACAAGTATGGAAGGAGATGTCGTAACTGATACCACGCCTCATGTTATTGATTCTATAAAATCTTGGAGGCAAATCTTCAAGAATCTGGATTATGAAATTAATAACTTCCCGCATGATCCTGAGAACAAACTCCGAGACATAGCAGAGTCTGAACTTCACAAGATAGCAGCACACCCATGGCTCATGCCATATAATGATATGATATATTGGGCCCTAGAGAGAGCAGACATAAAGACAAGAAGCATTCTGGACAGTCGTGGGGTCGTCATCGGTTCTTTCCAGTCGAAACATATACAGGGAATGTACATGCTCCCCCCTGATCCTAAGTATATTTATAATACTCAATTCATAACCGAATTCCAAAGAAAGGAATGCATGGAGTCAGATCAGACATACCCTGATATAATTAGAGGCTGGTGGGGAGTGCCATCAAAGTTCAGGACCGATACTCATGGGAAATATGCCACAACCTCACTAAATGAATACATGGTCTATGTAGCCATGATGCTTTGTAGACTTTTTGGAAAGAAAAGCCCCACACATTTTCCTGCGGAATGGGTGCCTCTTCTTCATGAAGCAGCTAAAGTTTTTAGTTTCAACTGGGACAAAATCCTATCAGACAATTTATCTAAGGAGGTAACAGAGTATCAAACAGCAAGCCAGTGTCCTTTTATATGTCCACATAGATCATGGACACCATATGCTTCATGACCCCTTTCCCTCTGATGAATTGGAGTTGGAACCCAACCTCCAATAAACCCATCCATGAATATCATTCAAAGTTGTGGGAGGAAAATGCTAAGGGTTCCTTCTACGAAATTTGCCACTTCNTCATGGACACCATATGCTTCATGACCCCTTTCCCTCTGATGAATTGGAGTTGGAACCCAACCTCCAATAAACCCATCCATGAATATCATTCAAAGTTGTGGGAGGAAAATGCTAAGGGTTCCTTCTACGAAATTTGCCACTTCGTGATGATTCTGGTGCACCAGATGCTATATGGCTGTGAGCCTCCTCGTATTTCTGACTCGGTCATGGAAATTCTATAGGCTGTTGCTGATTGGTTTACAGAAGAAAATGTTTCCTACATCAGGGTTTACGAATGTTCAATCCCTCCCCATGCATTACCTAAATTCCTCCCTAATAGACTAGTATGCAAGGAGGTGGCTCATCAAATAGTAATAGGTGGCATCGGGAATGAACTAAAAATGGCCCAAAATAGATTTTGGTCTATTTTCCATTGCTGGTCGGGAAATATTCACTACTCAATCTACGACATTCCAAGGTTGGGGCAGCCGCATTAGGAGAGGTAAGGTTGCTAAACCTCAATCACAGGAAATATGATCCATACAAAATTGTGGGTTTTCACCAAGTCAACTGTAATCTGAAAGCATACGAACATGAACAATCCCCTTATGACAACATGTTCAGAGGAGTTATAAGTTATGATGAAGTGCTGGCCAGGTATCAATCTCTGTCACCTAACTTGCAAAACAATTTCCTAAACTTCCAGAAACATCGGAGAAGTGGTTTGACCGGGGTATTACTAGGAGAAACATCAAGTCAACTTCTAGAACAACGAAGCCTATTCCCAGGTCTTGGATCAGGAGGGCAGGACAAAGAGAATACATGGAGATTTCTAGAAGAGACTGAAAATTCCCCATGAAGAGTAGAAAGTCAAAGGGTAGAGAGCTCACGAATGGAAAAAGAGTTTCAGACACCCCCAATGTCTTCTAAACCAAATTCCCCTTTATCATCTACAATTCATGGTGATACCCCCAAAACAATAGAGGAGGTAAGATCTACAACACTAGGTCCTCCCATTGTTTCTTTGACTCCATTACAATCCACTTTCAGTTTTCCCCAACTGGGGACCCTACATGCTAGTGACCTTGAGCCCATCTCTAGAGAAGAGATTCCTATATATGATTATTTTTTCAGTAAGAAGAGAAAGGCGATGTTGAAGTAGGAAATGCATCAAAGGGAAAATGCCATGGTAAAGAAGCACAAAATCATAGTATATGGGAAAAATTTGGAAGAAGAAGATTTCGCTACTGAAGTAGATGGTCCTATGGGAGCATTGGCCACAACCAACCAGTTCACTATTGAAAATATGAAAGAACGTATGAAATAGAGAAACCTCATGATCGCTAAACTACAAAGCCAATATAAGGAGAATGAAAAAATAATTGAAGAAGGTATAAATAAAGGTCTGGACCAAGCCAAAGCTGTGGACAAGCAAGAGATTCAATCCCTGAAAACAATCCTCAACGAGATGGAAGAGAAGGTGCATACAAGTCAAATGCAAGAAGAAACCATAAATCAATTACAGACAAAATTAAAGACAATGGAAGGTCTAGTCATAGATCTGAAAGTTTTTCAGACCCAGTCATTGGAAGTGCATACAGAGCTAGAAGTTGAACAACAAAAGTTGATTTCCAAGATAGAGATCATCCAAAATTAATTCCATGAAGAAAATGATTCTTTTGATAGCCTCATACTTAAGGAAAAAGAAGCTAAAGAAACAAGGGTTGCTCTTCAAATGGCCAGCATATGTTTGACAAACGAAGAGACATCCAAAGCTACAAAATTATCAGCCACAAAGAAAATCAGAGGCGACATCATGCTCAAAGTATGGGAAGACAACATAATGGAAAACAAAAGAATAGTCCAAGAAGTCAAAGACGACTGCGAAGAAGTTTTTGATCTCTTAGACAAAAGTTCATTAAACATCAGAAATGACAATTGCACAGGGCTTCTTGGGTAGATAAATATTGCGAGACACCAACTAAAGTTCAAAGAGGATCTAAGTGAGATTCAAATGGAGATCTCACAGCTAAAGGAAATAGATGTCACCTTAATCAATAGGTTGCTGATTCAGCCCAATCTAAAATTGCAGTCAATAAAGTTTGCAAATAAAAGAGTTGAAGACCATCTCCCAAAAATACAGAGAAAGGTATATCTATTCGAAGCAAAGGAGCTTCCATAGCCTCCAAAAACATTTTCACCTTTCCTCAGCAAATGCGTTGAATGTGTCAGAGAAAAAGAAGGAGAGCCTTCAACATATCAATGAAATATCATTTTTAAAAAGACAACCATAAAAATAAAAAGAAAGATAAAGAAA
The DNA here is from genome assembly GCA_009831015.1 of Picea engelmannii. Taxonomy (NCBI): domain Eukaryota; kingdom Viridiplantae; phylum Streptophyta; class Pinopsida; order Pinales; family Pinaceae; genus Picea; species Picea engelmannii. The sequence continues at coordinate 476,451 of ML780374.1, read as the reverse complement.
ATCATGTAAAACAGTTTTCGGTTTATTTACGACAAATAGTTAGTTCCTAGAAATCAGAGATTCTCCAACTGCAAAGGATTGGAAATTTTGTATAAATGTAAATTTTGAAGATCAAGAAAAGGTTTTTTTTTGTGGCCATTGTACGAGACAAACTTTTTACAGTGATTAATAAGAATGCAAAAGCGGAGATTCCAGATCTTGTCAATCCTGAGCTATGTGTTCCCTTTGTTTTTTGTTCATAGCATTTTCTTATGTGTACCTTTGATGAAATTTTAACTGTAATATAGCATAATTTTTATTACTGGTTCAAATTCATTCGGTTATCTAATTATTTACAGTTTTTCCTCTGTACCTGCTGTTAGTAGTTTCAAGACCTGTGGATTATTTAGGTTACAATGTTTTGGGTTTCATCAGAGTCTTCTTATCTTTCGTCCTTAATCGTTGCAAGGTGAGATTCTTCCATGATTGTTTCCTCATTTTGTTAAGAAATTTTGTGTTTTTTACTCATCACTATCATGTCCTTAAAATCTAACTCAGGAACAGGAAACGACCTCTAATCTGTTGAATATTAATCTATGTTCGAAACTTTTCTCTTATAATCAAAATCAGAAAGCAACACACTTTATTGAAGGACATTTTAGACCTTTTTCCAACCTTTATTCCTCATGACTGTGCCTTCCTTAAGACAGCCGAACATAGAACCCAACCTTTTAGATCAAACTAGTATTTCCCTGAACTTATTCAATACCATTCTGTAAACAACAAATACTCGAGTCGAACTAGAACGCTCGAGGGAAGTTATTGAGAGAGACATCAACATCCAAGAAGAATGGGAAGCTAGAAAGAGACAGTTGAGGAACCAACTCTGATTTATCTTTCACAATCGACTTTTTACCCCTTAACCCTCTATCTTTTTGGATTCCTTGATGATATACTTTAGATCCTTAAAGTATAAACTCAGGAATTACACGGGCATTATCTGCCACCTTTTCCAATACCTCAAAAGGACCATACCGCAGAGCCTTGATATTCATACCAGGACTCTGTTTCCTTTCCTTATTCAGTTGTAAGCATACTCTGTCTCCCAATCTAAATGTTCTTTGTATTCTATGTTGGTCATGTCTAGCCTTGTACTTTTCATGTGACTTCTTCAGTGTCTCTTGTACTTGAAAATTGATCTACCTCATCTTCTCAACAATTTTTTCTACTTTTAATGCATCTCTTGTGAGGTCATCCCTCATTCCTTCTTGTTGTCCATATACAACATCTACGGGTGAAGGTGGAAAATATCCAAATCAAGTTTTGAAAGGTGACTTACGTGTAGAAGTGTGGACTGCTCTATTATAAGAGTGTTATATATAGATCAAATTTTCATCCCAGGTATTTGGATGCTTCTAATTGTAACCCCTCAAAAGATGCACCAAAGTCCCGTTGACTACTTTTGTTTACTCATCTATCTGTGGATGTAATGTTGTAGACCTTATCAAATTATTGTCCATCGTCTCCCACAAAGTAGTCCAAAATGCACTGAGAAATATTGTATCCCTATCTAATATGATGCTCCTTGGTATGCCAAAGTGCACCCACACCTGTTCAAATAACTTGTGTGTTGATTCTTGTTCATTGATGGTCTTTTTACAAGGCACGATAATGCAAATTTTTCTAAACCTGTCAACTACCACAAATAGATAGTCATGTCCCTTCCCGGTTGTTGGTAAAACTCCCACAAAATCCATGGAAATACTTTCCCAAGGTCGAGTGGGTATAGGTAAGGGATGGTATACACCTTGTTTCCTGTTACTAGGTTTGTTTGTACAACAAAGTATACATCCTATAATATACCATGCTACATATTCTTGCATTATGGGCTAGTACACATACCTCTATAAGTTGGCAACTGTCTTCCCAACACCAAAATGTCCTTCAACCTTGGAGGTGTGAGACTCTCTGATAAGATGCAATCATTCACATTTAGGAACACAAAGCTTATCGAGCTTGTAGAGTAAACCATTTTGAAATGATAGTCCACGTTGTTTTCACCTTATTCTATATGAATTTGGCCCTGTAGCTTCTCAAACACCTCCTTGAAGTCATCATCTTCTGTGTATGCCTCTTTGTATGCATCATGGGTAAAAGGATCCATGTGCATCAAAGTTCCCAAAGCTATAATATTTGATGTGGGTGGCCATGAAAGCATGTCTTCCAACTTGTTTGTGCTACCCTTCTTATACTTTGTGACCAAATGAAACTTCTATAAGAACCTCATCCATTTCTAGTTGTTACAAGGAAAATCACTCTATGGCATGGGGTAAACCACAACAGACGGAATGAATGCAGAAATCAACTCTAGTCTCAAGTATGCTATGTAAACAAATATGCTAACAAGACAAGATAAAGAGCCTACCTTGTCCGGATGTTCGAAGAAGACCACCGTTGAGCACTCAACTTAAAGCTATACACCTGCAACTTGTCCTCAACAACCAAGATATGAAATCATATGGTGATAATATATACAATTAGCACATATAATATAATAATCCATCAATATTCATAACAAATATGCCCATGGAATAACAATTCAAATATTTGCAAGACATTAATTGGATGAGAAAATAGTATTTCTATTAAAATATGATCAACAAAAGTGTATGAATGAAACAATTTCATGTCAACACGTCTTAGAACTGAGAAACTAAGTCGCTTCTGGATGGGCCTCCACCACTTCAATCCTCCACCAAAGGCAAGCTAATATAAGAGAGACAATGAGGTTCTCTATCAAAGAGGGAAGAGCTTTGGGGATGAACAATGTGTTCAGACTTAAAAGGACAAATGGATGTAGACTCAATATGAAGTGAATAATTTCTCCAGAGTAACTGTGCTCTCAAAGTTGAATTCTTCTCTCTTCTCCACAACTTGGATATGGCCCATTTATAGCCTTCAAATGGAACTGAAGGGCCGAGTTGGAACATTTCCAGTATATGGAAGGTCAAGGATCATGGATCTTGTTACGTGACATGGAAACCTGACACCATTTTTTAATTTTGGGTACAAAACCCTATGTCGCAGGCTGTAATGGTGCAACTTGCATATACACATTTTGTATAGATGTTATGGAGCGTATATGTGGAAACATACAATTTTTATCTCTGGGAATTGCAAAAAGGGACTTCATGTCTGCATAGGGAAATGGAAAATCCCTTCTGAGAAAGTTGCATGGGATAAGGAAAATATTTCTATAACATATGCCCCCTAATGTGTGAGGTCAGAGAAGTATCTGTGATGGCCGAAATACATTATAATTCCCAGAAGTGGAGTAATGGAGACCCAGCTGGAAGAACTAGATACTCTTAAGAATATTACAATCCATAATGACTTTGTACACATGGTTGCCAATTTGAATTACACTACAGATCCATGTGGAAATATACCAACCAACTGTTCATGGACATGAATAGGAAATACAAAGGTAGATACATGCCATAGGCTGTCATAGTCATGAACAAGGCCTAGTGAAAACCAATCTCAAAATCAATCTGAAGATATCTATATACAATGGAGTACAATCTGATCTCCCATGATCACTGAAGTCATATAGGTACTGGTCCACTGAATTATAGCAACAACTTACGAAAGTTGTGACTATGAACTGATGACTTCAAGTATTCTACACGATTAACCAAAGGTGCAAGTCTACATCATGTGAATAAAGGAGTTGAGGTCGAACACAATGAGACTTCATTTGATTACCAGTCATTAAGGTATACCGTTAAAAAACGTGAGACAACCTACCTGTTAGCACTAGAAGTCATCTTTAGATTGCAGAGAAGGTAATCCCAATACCCATCCGTTTATATGTCACAATGAATTAATTTAAAGAGGTCGAATGGGTGCAGACTAAAGATAATATCATTTTAACTCAGAAAATTGGACCAACATGCACAAGCTGTTGAGATCTTGATCAACTTCAGTCAGTAATTTGTAGTATAAGTGAGTAGGAGGAAGAATTGGTGAGGAGAAGTGAACGACACTGCTGTGGGCATCAGGCCTTCTAGCAGCTCGAAAAGGAAAAACTCAAACTCAAGAGTAGTCTTGAGCTCAAGCTTCGGACACTGAAATATGTCCAAACAACATAGTTACAACAACAGAATGATCAAACCGAAATCACCCTGCAACTATAACGACTCGAATGGATCTTCCATGCCCAAGCCATCTAGTGTAAGAGGGAAAAGATAACATAGGGAACTGAGTAAAACCGATCACGATACAGCTATATTCAAACCTACATTATAACAACATAACAATCCTCGGTTGGATAATCCATACCTGAGTGTTTCAACACAGATTTTACAGAGAGATGAAAAGAAGCTGACTTCTATTGAACAAGAAATCTCAAATCAAGATACATAACCAGAGAACTAGAGCTTCATCAAAAATTTACAATACAAGAGTCTTAATCAACCATCGACCATAAAAAAATATAAAAAATGCCTACATAGGCTCAAAACAATTCGCCATCAACAACAGAGGTGTGCCCAAGTCATTTCATTCAAGGCTTTACGTCTGCATGCTGTTTGGCATACTGTGCATGCAATCTTATGTCAGACGCGAGTTTTTGCCAGACGCAAATGTGCTTTAGAAGGGACTTGAAGAGAAATAGACTTGCTGACAGTCCTTTTTGGATTTTTATTTATGCGGTGAGACGAGGTTTCAACCACCTCCCTCACTTTCATTAACTGCCTGCATAGGGATCAGGACGGGCCCAAGTCAACTTTGCACCTAGAAAACTTGGCGGCTTCACCATGATCTTTTTCCATTTGTATCTTCATTGGATGCTTGCAGGGAAGACTAACAGGTGGACATGGAGTGAGGTGATGGCGAGAAGCAAGGTGCTTGGCAAAAACCGACAGGCTACCATGAATGATCGACGGCCATGTGGAAGGACGAGGGACAGAGCGGTGACTGGGAATGCGTGGGTGCTAGAATTTCAGAAGTTGAGGTGTAGAGGCGCAAGGGTGATGTGGCAAAGGGAGAGACTACAATGGAAAATTAGTGCAATGGGTCAGGGAGTGGGGAAAACAACACAGGTGGAGGTGACATGGAGTGGAGAGGAACAAGTGGTGGGAGGTGAGAGGCGACTTAAGGGAAAAGGGAGGAAGGTGAGTGGAGGACAAGTGTCGGGAGGTGAGAGGGAGAGATGGAAAGGGAGATGCTAGTGGTCAGGGGGGAAATGAAAACATGATGGAGGTGATATGGAGGGGAAGTGGAAGACACATGTTGGGAGGCGAGAGGGAGAGATGTGACAGTGGGAAGGGGTCAGGCGTGCAAGTGATGTGAGTGGAGAATAGGTGGCAATAATGGGAGGTGGTAAGGAGGTTAGCTTGGAGGGGGGGTAGGTAGTAAGTGGTTTAGCGTGAGGGGGGGGGGTACGAGTTGATGGGGAGGTTCCACATTAGTGGGGGGGCCGCGCCAGAAAACCACTAACTCGGACCCCCCCGTTAAAGGAAGAAGGTTGGGGGGGGGGTTCTGGTATTGGACGAGGATCGTAGATTTGAGCACGTTATGCTCAACTGCCCATATCTGAGCACGCCTTAGCACAATGTGCCAAGAGGTCAAATCACTCCCCCCGACCTTGGATAAACACATTTATGGGTTTTTATCCTGCTTTCCTTCATTTTTTCGCCAAGAGGCCATTTCCTAGGGACAAAACACCCCCTACCAACATATGTGCTAACATTAGGGTTCATGGGGGATAAAGACCTCCTTGTGAGACTCTAAGAACTCCTTTTGTAGTTTTAGTTCCTCAGTGTTGGGTTGTGGAGTCACTGCTAAAAAAACATCCTACTAAGGAATATAGGCCGAAAAGCACACTATTCTAAAAATGAAAGAAAACACACATGCTCCAAAGGAGCTTATTTATGTACACTCCTAGGCTACTTGATTTTTACAAAGTGCTAGGTGAAAGCAAACTTCCACCATATCCATTCAAGTAACTTCCTAATTGGAAGACCATTTACTCTGTCAGTGATCGATAACAGATAATGAAACCGTGCCAACAAATCGATCACATCTTTCAACTTTCCTCTTAGTGCTGAAAGTAAGACAAGGTGGGGAGGCTTGAATGCCTTGAACAATTGAAACTCCATGAAATCCCCTACAGGGTCATCAAATAGGTAATACACCTTACTAGATGGGTAACAAAAATCCTTCTCAGTCTTACAGCTGCTCACCTTTGGCTGAATGTCTATGGAAAGCACATGTGAGTGTTCAGCCAGAGGTGAGTGCAAGGCTAATGTGGGTTGCTGGACCACTTCCTCTTTGTCTGCTCCAATATCATCAGCTAGATGAGGGCAAGAAATCTCTTCAGGTATATCCATGAATGAGTGCTTCTCCTTAACATGTTTCTCAGTGCTTTCTCTGGGCCTAGGATGGATGATTTCCACACAATGTTTTCCCTTAATGTATAAAGGAAAAGGCTCTATAGTATGGTCTTGGAAATATTTCATATCTACATCGAAATCTGATTCATAGCTATCATACACAGGCTGGATGCTCCCCAAGTTAAAAAAATTTACAGTAGGGATCTGCTCTTTTACAGGTTCCAAACAGGAGACAAGCTGCACATTTGGCTCCTCCCGTTCTCCTTCATGGCTCTCCCAAGGATCAGATTCATAATCATCATAAACAGGAACCATGGAAAATATCTGCTCTTGGTCATCTTAATCAGGATATTCATTAAAAGTTGGCTACTTTGGTTCAATACTCGACATCACTCCTTCAACATGATCAGGGATGCCAAAATCATCCGTTTCAAGAACCAGAATATTCTCTACATCTCCTTCATAAGAGCAACAAGCATGATCTGCCTCCAATTTTTCTATATTTGCATAAAGTGATTTTACCTGCTGTATCAACTCACCCAAGGCATCTCTTTCATCCTCACAGTATTCATAAGAAACAACCATACTCTGAACACAGTCTCTATATTCCTTACAACAAGTATGAAAAATTAACTCATAGGAATAAAACCTTTGACAATGCCTATTGAAAGCTACATGAAACTGTTCTAGGGAGGAGATGCTAGCGGGGGGCAAGGAGTGATACCACTCACGAGAATATCCCGCTAATGAGAACATGAACATCTTCATAAGTACATCCTCCTGATGTATTTCCCACTGATGCATGAGTTCATGAAACTCATGAAGATGCTTGACAGGGCTTTCATCTCTATGTTCTCTAAATATGGGCAAAACATCTTGATTTTAAATTTGATTTTAAACTTGTAGGATGGTGCTAGAGTGGAGAGAAAGAGAGCATGAAGAGGTTGATGCTACATTAGAAAGAGATCCAAGGGCCCAATTAACATTAAGAATATGCGGGCTATATAAATTTTGGGCTCTCAAAGGAATGAGGGCTCAAGTGAGACTACTCCAGATGTTGGTGAACTACTGAGATATGGATATAGAGGCCTTCAAACTTGATGGGAAACCATTGAGGATTGGAGTCGATTACATACACTTTCTGACAGGATTATCACGTCGGGGTGAGGTGGTGAACCTCAAATCCCGGGGAGCTGGGAGTGGCATGAATGTAGAGGACTACATAGCCACTCACTGCGTTGTAGGTACTGCGAAGGTAGGGAGCCAACTCCCAATTAGAGTGATCAAAAACCTGAGTCTCAATATCACCGTCCTAGTGTTGGCATGGATCATAGGGTCGGCCTCATTGCATTAGGCATCAAGGAAACTTATGTTCTACTCGTTGGAGTGCTTGCGACCCACGATTTATGACTGGTGCACATCATTGTTGGCCAACATGAAGAGCCAGCTGACACACTAAAAACAAGGTAGAAAGAGGAACTTCGGGTTTGCGTCTATCTTATGTAGTTTTTTATTCGAGTGGTTTCTAGGCTTGGGCCCTAGAGTCAATATTGTTTCACATGGAACTCATGATCCAACCATGTCACGGTGGACCGAGGTAATGAAGCGGTTGGGGGGTGGTAGGGTACCAACACCCTACAATGACACGTTTTTCTTCTGGTGGTGTCGACAGGTGATAGCTCTGGACGACTACCCATATGTAGGGATCGAATTCAGAGGAGATCTAGACATGCCATTACCACCAAGTTCCACCTAAGGAGACATAGGTATGAAAAATATTTTAAATATTTCATTTTTTTTTGTATTTTTGTAAAAGAAAAAAACAAAAATATTTTTGGATGATGTCAAGTACTAATTAAAATATGTATTGTTATGCAAATGTGGGTCCGCGATGACCAGATGGACTCCCATGACACCTACGGAGGCACTAGGGGGATGAGCTAGTGGGAAGAGACACTAGGAGAGTGCTTCAAAACATGCAGGGCAACTTGTCTTGTTTGACACAAAGAATTCCCATGGTTCAGGTAGAGGATTTGCCGGAGGCGATGCAGTGGCAGGTGGTGGGTGTGCCTAGTTATTGGGTGCAACTCTTTCAACATCTCACAAACGTCGTACTATGTTACCATGACACACATCCGGGGCCAGAGGCATAGATGTCATGGTTATTATATTGATTGATTGTATATGTATTTTGAGGGTGTGAGCCCCAATTTTGTACTATAACACCATATTTTTGGAGAAATGAAATATAATAAACATTGGTCTTCGACTTTACTTATATTACAATGTGTACATTAGTGAATGTGTTTTCTTTTACTTTATTTATATGACAAATGGAAATCTAAAACATAATTAGCATATGCATTAGATACATAATTAGAATTTTGAGGTATGTGATTATAAGTAATAAAATCAAAATGTCATTCCAAAAGTCGTACCCGTAGGAATCATCGGAGTAGAGTAGGGTTTTCACATGGTAACTACTGTTCAATTGACATACTACTAACTGGGAGTCCAGGCAAACCTATAAAGAACAAATACCATGTGAAATGACATCATGTAAAATCTTTATAACAACACTATATTCGGCCACATTATTTATTGATGGCCCTAGACAAACACCACCTGAAGACACCAATTGACCCTGGGGTGAGTAAACAACCCAAGTGGAAGAAGCCAATTTCTGTGTATGACGACTAGCACCATCTGTGAATCCTAAGTAAACCGAAGATTTCATTGACATCTGCTGACCGAGGGAAAAATCAATAAGCAAGCCGATGAAAAAATGGAAGAGATATATACACTAAGATACACTAGTATATAAAGAGTTACGCCCAAGCTTGGGGCTCAAGCATAATATATTTTCAATTAGAGCCCATTTATGGGCTCAACCAACATATTCCCTTCACAATCTTCTAATTCATAGGCTCCTTTTTCTAAGACACATTGCACGATATAAGGACCCTACCACATGGGGTTGAAATTTCCTGCCCCCAGTGGTTCTTTGGCTTAGTTTTACAAGAGGACCAAGTCACCCTCAATGTACTGCCAAGGATAGACAAAATTATCATACTGGACATTGACATGCTGTTTATTCCCTTCGATAGCCGTAGAGGCATATCGATGCTGCTCATCTAATATCTCTAGGTGTATGAGGCATTCTTCAATATCGAAAGTGTAAGGTAGGAGCTTAACTGCCAGTCTAAGAGAAGGGATTTCACATTCAATAGGAAGAATTGACTCCACATCGTGTACTAATTGAAAAGGGGAAAAACCAGTGGAAGTATTAAGTGAAGTTCGGTATGCCCAAAGCGTAGGGTAAAGCATGAGATGCCAGACACATTTTCTCTGGTTGACAGTTTTATATAAAATGGTCTTGAGAGACTTGTTCACGGCCTCTACTTGTCCTTTTTATTGGGGGTAGTAAGGGGAAGAGTGACCATGTTTAAACCCCAGTTTCAATGCTAACTCTTTTGTCATTTCGTTCTGAAAGTGACTTCCATGATCAGTGACAATCTCACTCGGGATTCCCAACCAGGCTATAATTTGATTGAACATAAAAAATGCAGCATTATTACCATCAGATTTGATTGTGGTCATGGCCTCGACCCACTTAGTAAAGTAGTCTATGGCCACAATAATATGCTAATGCCCCCCAACTGAAGTTGGGTTGCAATCCACAAAATCCACCCCCCACTTAGTGAAGGGATCAAAGGTGATGACCAGGTGAAGAGGGGATGGATGCGAGAACATTTGCAGAGTGAACCCCTGGAAAGGATGACACTTCTTGAGCTTCGACACAATCTTTGAAAATAGATGACCAAAAATAACTGGCTCGCAATATCTTTTGGGATATCGCAAGCCCATATAGATGACCAAAAATAACTGGCTCGCAATATCTTTTGGGATATCGCAAGCCCATATAGATGACCACCACAAGCCCCACTGTGGCAGTGATTAAGAACAAACTCAACCTCCTCGTGAGTCAAAAAATGACGCAATATATTATCTATGCCTCAACGATACAAAGTGTCACCGATGATAAGGTAGTTGTTAGATTGATATCGTATACATTGTCGATCGTCTCTCGAAAGATGCTGAGAAAACTTCCAGGTTTGAAGATAGATCAAAATGTCTCCATACCAAGGGTCTGAAGATGAGACAAGGAATATGTTTTCATCCACAAATGAATTAACATGAATAACGTCCTCATCTAACCGAGGGAAGTGCAATATTAACTCGGAAAAAACTAACGATTTCTTGGATTTTGCCGAAGCAAAATTGAGATCAAATTCTTGCAAGATGAAAATGCATTTATTATATTTCCCCCCTATGATACTCCTAGTAAGGATGTATTGAAATGGGTTGACATCAACAACTACGATAGTGTTGAAAAGCAATGTGTAGTGTCGTAATCTTTGAATCACGTGTACGATATCCAACACTAGCTTCTCAACGTGAGAGTACTTGAGTTCAGGGCCAACTAAGTTTCGACTAAGATAGTAAACGACGTGCTCATGGAGCTCATCATCCTCCTGAACTAAAACCATACCAACCGTCCCTTCAGAAGCGGTGATATAAAGCAAGTAATATCTACTATAGTCTGGAGGCTTCAACAGAGGCGTTGATACCAAGGCTTTCTTAAGAGCATCAAAGGATTCCTAGGCTCGATCATCCCATATAAACGGAGTATCCTTCTCCAAGAGATTCATGAAACCCTTACTAATATTGGCATAGTTTACTATAAACAGACATAAGAAGTTAGCTTTCCCATGTAAACCTTGAAGATGACGAATGTTGCGTGGAGGAGGCAATTGAAGTATTGCCTCAAAATTTAAAGGATACACCATGATCCCAGTCTCAGAAACTAAGAATCCTAAAAGAGGACCTAACCTATCACAAACGTTGCACTTATGAGGGTTTAAACGGATGTGATAATAGCGAAATCTCTCAAAAACTAGCCGAAGGTGGGTAGAGTGATCCACTCTCTTGCGAGAGTGAGCTGGAAGATCATCGAGGTAGGCTTTGACTATATGTTTGAGATCGTGAAAAGTGAAGGTAATGGCTTGTTGGAAGGTTGCTCCGACATTTTTAAGACCAAAAGCCATTTTTTGGTATGAAAAGGTACCTCGAGGACAAATACATCTTGTCTTATGTTGATCCTCGAGTTTAATCTGAATTTGATTGTATCCTAAAAATCGGTCCATAAAATAAAAAACCTCACTTCCCGGACACTCATCAAGGATCTGGTCAATGAAAGGTGTCAGGAAGTTGTCTTTAGGACAAGAGTTATCTAGGTCTTGAAAATATCTACACACACGGATGGTTCCAACTTGCTTCTTATTCACGGGAATGGGATTGGATACCCATTCAGTCAAGGGAACCGGGTAGATAAAACCTGCATTAACCAATTTCTCCACCTCTGCCTTAATAGCAGGGGCCTTCCTAGGATTAACAACTCTAAGTCATTGTCGAATAGGTTTAGCATCTGAGTAGGTTTTAATCTCATGTTCAACAATGCGAGGGTCGATTTTTAGCATCTCTTCATATGACCAATCGAATACATCATGCAATTCTTTGAAGAGCTCAGTGTAGATATGAATTTCTTTAGGCAAACAATCCACACCGATATATACATTTTCAATTTTACCAGGAATATGAGAGATGTCGATCATGACAATAGGAGAAATACTTGCCATATTTCCTTCGGCATAAATGTCATGCGTATCTAGTGGCACTACGACATGACCGACTATATGTTGGAGTTACTTCACACACACCTAGGATTTATTTTTTGCAAGATACCAGATATATAAAATATGCAGAACAGAAACGAAATGCTAGAAATAACAGAATAACAATAAAATATCCAGCATAATCTTCGCAATACACAGAAATGATATACGAAATAGCAACAGAAATAGCACTTGATTCAGA
>ML780374.1:443504-458354 GCA_009831015.1 Picea engelmannii | reverse complement strand
GAAGATCCTTCTAGAAGCGAAAGCTTCTATTAGGTCTTCTTACATCCTCCTTATTCTATTTTATTGAAAGGTCTTATTAATATTGACCTTTATTACATCCGAATACATTGATCTACCTATGTGCGGGTTAGGACCTTAACATTTTTCCTAAGGTTTCTCCTTGTTTATTAGTCATAATTAGTCATTATCTAGTCTCCTATATTTTAGGGGAGAATATTCCACCCGAAGAATATTCTCTTTCGGTTGACACTTCAGTTTGACTAGTTGAGTTGAGTTTAGATGCTGCATTGGTTTTGTCACCATGCAACATTGGGATCATCACCAAATAATGCACACTTTCCTTGGGATCCTCACCAGACTGGCGCATTACCCTTGATTTCCTAAGTTAACTCCTCACTACTCTCTGGTCAGTCAATTAACTGAAGACTAGTTGACTAGTTAACTCAACTAGGTGGAAATTCACTCTTGTAACTGTCTGAGAGACTATATTAGGTGGCAGTTCACTCCCATAAATGCTAGTGTATGTACAGATCACTCTAGAACACCACTATGGTGCATTGGTTCTCCTACAGTGTGAACTCATTGAGTTATACAGAGTATATCATGTGTACATTATTAATTATTCATAACAATTAATGAGAATTATTTCATTCTTTCTCTCCCTCTTCTTATTTCTCCAATTCTATCTACAAATGTGTGTATTATTGTTTAGCTAGATCTATTCTATGCAGGTTCAAAAAATTTACATGGTAACAAATCCAACGAACTACTAAGCAAAAGATACACCAAAAGTTTTTGTAGGTACAAAAGATTGAAGACAACGGAAAGATGGATTTCCAAAAAGAACTCATTCTTACACCTTACAACTATTTTGAATGGAAGGAGAAAATAAACATACATCTCTAAAACAGAGGGTTGTACAGGTTAACCTTGAATACAGATATAGAACTGACATCAGCTATAGAAAAATTCAAGTACTTAAATCGCATGGATGAGGCACTCAGAACAATTTACAGTCTTATTTCTCTTGTTCTCCTTTTTCAGATATCTTCCTGTAAGACTCCCAATGAAGCCTGGACCACCTTGGAAGGGTTATTTGGAAAACAAGATGAGATGAGGGGACACATGATGGATGTGGAGCTACTCACATTGGATCCAAAAAGCTTCGACAATATCCAAGATTTCTTTATAAAATTCAAGGATTTACTGTCACAACTCAAAGCTTGCGAAGATGATAAATCGAAGGAGGAGAAAAAAATGGTTCTCACCATTCTCTCCAAGCTTGGTATTGAATTCTTTGTATTTGTATCCACATTCCATTTTGTCAGATTCACCTCCCGAGCCACCTGGAAGATGCCTTCTCCTGAGGACTTTATCGAATCGATGACACAAGAGCAAACCAAGCTCATCAACATGGGCACAATCAAAGGCCCAAGGGCGCATGCACTCACTGTGCATGATGGAAGCCATACATATCATAAATATAAATATAAACAAAAAGCTCATGCACATCCGAAGAAGGAAGGATACACAAAACCCTTCATCGATGCCTCCAGATACAAAGGCAAAAAGGGAAGAAAAGGGGAGAAATGCATGTTTTGTCACAAAGGATTCCATTTGGAATCTGCATGCATGCAAAAAAAAATATATCTGGTGTTTGAAATACTCCAACAAAACAACCTTGGAGATCGTATCCCTGAGGGTGCAAAGAAGAAGAAGCTAGAAGATCCAAATTCCAAGAAAGGAAATTCTAGCCATGCCTTGATTGCCATTAACTCCTCTCTCGATGCTTGGATCATAGATTTAGGAGCATCATATCACATGGATGCCTCAAAAACAATATATTCTTCTTTGGATGCATGCAAAGGTCCTCCTATTTTGATGGGGGACAACTTTTCTGTCGAAGTCATCGACAAAGGAAGGATTGAACTCACCAACGAAAGCTTCGAGAATCTGTTGCATGTTCCCAAAATTTTTGTCAACCTTCTCTCCATGTATCAGATGACGAATTTTGGCAATGGAAAGAAAGTCATATTCACACCAAATTCCATGGACATCTATGAACGCAAACCAACTCCACGGTTTCTACCGGTGAGATAAATCACCAGTCTAGATTGTATACTTTTTCTGAATTCATTGAACCTGATTCTGCTTTACTGCTTACTCATGCTGATGAAAGTAGTAGAATATGGAACGAAAGGTTTGGACATTTGAATTTTAGATACATGCAACAAATTAGCAAGAAAATATTATTCAATGGTCTACCAAACATCCATTTCTCCAAGGGAGTATGTAAGGGACGTGTTCTCGAAAAACACCCTCAAGAGAAATTCGACAAGGGAAAGTCTCAGAGAGCCTCCACATCTTTAGATCTGGTCCATAGTGACCTCATGGGTCCTTTTCCGAATCCATTAATCAGAAAAGTGAGGTTTTTTCTCATTTTTGTTGATGATTTCTCACATTTTACATGGATCTACTTTCTCAGGAAAAAATCTGAGGTCTTTCAACACTTCAAAGATTTCAAAGACTTGGTTGAGACACAGTCCGGAAAGAAGATCAAAGTACTCCAAACTGATAATGGGGAGAGTATGTAAATCATGAGGTCCATAATATTTTCCATGAGGTAGGGATTCAGTTGTAGCATACAACTCCCTATACTCCACAACAAAATGGAGTTGTTGAGCGGAAAAACAAATCTCTAAAGGAGATGGCATCTTGCATGCTGCATGCAAAGTCACTACCATAGAGACTATGGTCCGAAGCACTTAATTGTGAAACATACATCCAAAATATATCTCCCCATATATATGTCAAGGATAATACCCCCTACGAGGCTTAGAGCAGCCTCAAACCAGAAGTGACCCACTTTCACATTTTCGGTTCATGTGCATGGGCCCAGATTCCATATGAAAAGAGGAAGGCACTTGATCCATAGAAAAATGAGTGTATTTTTGTTGGATATCCTGATAGTGTGAAGGGATATAGGATTATTGATCTTTCCTCGGACCAGCTCATCATTGAGCGTAGTGTCCAATTCGAGGAAAGTGTCTCGCATGTACCTCAACAACCGCATGAAGACACCTTCATTCTTCCACCTGTCCGAGATGATGAGCATGCACACGACGAATCTTCTTCAGATGAGAGTTCTGATTTAGAGGACTCAGATGGTTCAGATTCAGATTCAATATAGTTAGATGCAGAGTCAGAGAATCCAAATGTAGTTGCATATCCAGAGGAGAGGCCCAAGTGGGAACAAAGTACTCTTTAGGATGCATGGGATCTCGTTGGTGATCCAGCCGATACTAGGAGGACTCGATCTGATTTCAAGGAGCCTCCTATTGCACTTAATGCCACTGCACCATTTCCCTCCAGGCATCTTTACTTGGTTTAGTATTCATATCCACAGTCTTATGGTGAGGATGTTGGAAATCCCTTTTTGGAATCTGCCATGTAGGAGGAGTACAACTCCCTCCTTGAGAACCAGACTTGGGATCTGGCTCCCCTTCCTTCTGGGAGGAAACTTGTCAGATGCAGATGGATCTACAGGACCAAGAGTGCAACAGATGGACATATTAGTAGATACAAAGCTAGGTTTGTCACCAAAGGATTTCAACAATTTCATGGTATTGACTATGATGAGACCTTCACTCCAGTAGCGAAAATGGATTCCATAAGATTTGCACTTGCATTGTGATAACCAAGGGATGGAAAGTCCATTAGATGGACGTGAATAATGCATTTCTTCATGGTGGTCTCTCTGAGGAGATCTGCATGGAGTAACCCCAGGGATTTATGCAGGACTCATCTTTGGTCTGTCGACTGAAGAAGTCCCTTTATGGCCTCAAGCAGGCTCCTAGGGCATAGTATGCCAATATGGACTCCTACTTGCTGTCACAGAAATTTGTACACTGTAAATCAAACATGAATGTCTATATGCTTAGGACATCTAATTCACTTCTACTCTTAGTTCTGTACGTTGATGATTTTTTGATCATCGGTTGCTCGACTTCAGCGATTGCTGCAGTCAAGATGATTCTACATGACAAGTTTTTGATGACAGACATGGGTCCGCTACACCTCTTCCTTAGACTCGAGATTAGTCAGGATGCATCAGGTGTCAAATTGTCTCAGGCCAAGTATGCATGATATCTCCTTGAGAGATTTCACATGAAAGACTGCAAGTCTGCTCCGACTCCTTTCCTATCAGGAGTCAAACTTGAGGATGGTGGGGAGACTCCACTGGTTGACAGCACACTGTACAAACATCTAGTGGGGAGCTTGTTGTATCTCACACACTCCAAACCAAACCTCTCCTATGTAGTTGGCGCAGTTTCCAGGTTCATGCAAGAGCCGCATGAGCTATATTGGAAGGATGCAAAGCATATCCTTTGATACGTATAGGGCACCATCACCTTTGGGATTCATTATGAAACATACTATAGATTAGATCTCATCGGGTTTACTGATTCCGATTGGGATGACGATAGCACTGATCGCAAGTCCACATATGGTTACTCACTCAGTCTTGGTTCTAGGCCTATTTGTTGGTCGAGCAAGAAGCAAGATTCCATTTCTCTATCTTCAGCTGAGGCAGAGTACAGAGGGGTAGTTAACATAACCATTCAGGCTATGTGGCTACAACATTTTCTCACTGAGTTGGGCATTCAATTTCATCGGCCGATCGTCATCTGGTGCGACAACCAGAGCACTCTAAAGTTCTGCAGAGGTCCAGTTCAGAGGCAGTGGATGAAGCACATCGATATCCAGATGCACTACATCCAGGACTTAGTACACGAGGGGATCATCGACTTACAATTATGTCCTTCAGTAGAACAGATGGAAGACATCTTCACCAAGACCTTCACTCATCATAAGTTCCATTCTCTGCGAAGTCGTCTTGGTGTGAAGGACACAGTTGCCTAGAAAATGTAGTTCTTATTTTTACATACATTGTACCTTGAGGGGGGGGGGGTTTCCCATGAGGTTTTCCTTCTTTCCTCACTTTATTTCAGTGTATCTTTTGTATTTGGGTACCTAACATATCCTCGTTGCCGGGACCCATTCTTTATTTTCACCATAGTGATGTTCAGGGGGGGTGTTGGAGTTACTTCACACACACCTAGGATTTCTTTTTCCTAAGGTTTTTCCTTTTTTATTAGTCATAATTAGTCATTATCCAGTCTCTATATTTTAGGGGAGAATATTCCACCTGGAGAATATTCTCTTTTAGTTGACACTTTAGTTTGACTAGTTGAGTTGAGTTTAGATGCTGCATTGGTTTTGTCACCATGCAACATTGGGATCATCACCAAATAATGCGCACTTTCCTTGGGATCATCACCGAACTAGCACATTACCCTTTATTTCTTGAGCTAACTCCTCACTATTGTCTGTTCAGTTAGTTAACTGAAGACTAGTTGACTAGTTAACTCAACTAGGTGGCAGTTCACCCCTGTAACTGCCTGAGAGACTAGATTAGGTGGCAGTTCACTCCCGTAACTACTGGTGTGTGTCCAAATCACTCTAGACCACCAATATGGTGCATTGGTTCTCCTCTAGTGCCAACTCATTGAGTTATACATAGTATATCATGTGTAAATTATTAATTATTCATAACACTTAATGAGAATTCTTTCATTCTTTCTCTCCTTCTTCTTTCTCCAATTCTCTCTACAAATGTGTGTATTATTGTTTAGCTATATCTATTTTGTGCAAGTTCAACACATTTACACTATCTCACTCAATGTAGATGTAAAATCATCTTGTTCAATCCTAACAAGCTCTGGGAGGAAGTAAGAGCGATGATGCATATCATCCCATGGCCTATCCGAACCATTCATGGCCTCTATGATTTCTTCATCCGAAGGTAAAGTATCATTGAGGAAATCATGTGAGAAATATGATGAAGTGGCCCATACGGGTTGGAGAATAAGATCCTCCTCATCTGTCTGCAAGGGGATAGGATCTGGGTTGACAATAGAGTTGAGAACAACCTGATACTCTATCTCTGTTGCCGACAACGACATTTCCATTCCAATATGTGACTAACCTTCATAAGACAAGGATGGGGAAGGTAGGGTCCAAGGACCTTTAAAATACGAAGTGTGGAAAGGAACAAACCTCATTGACAAAGAAAACCCACTAGACATGGCATAGATATGATGAATTGGTGCCACAAAATAAAAGGTACCCATAAGGGAGGAATACATTCTGACACCAATATCCTCAGTTTTCAACTGAGAATTGTTGATCATGGGGATCGAAGGTCCAACTAATGCATTAGGGCTAGCATGCACAAAGGACAACTGATCAATTGTCACGATTTTTCCATCATGAGGAAAACATAAAGTACAAAAAATAGATGATACGATTGCAATCATATCATAAGTCGAGTTACGCCCTAGTAATAAGTTATAGTCAAGGGGTGCATCAACCACCTAGACATCCACCTCCACTATATTTCCACCTAACTGGACCAGAAAGGTAGGAAGGATACCCTGGGGACAGAAAGAATGACCATCAAGTGTGGTCAACATATTCAAAGATTGAGAAAGGGTTGGAGAGCTAATGGCTTTCCAACAGGTTAGGGACATCACGCACATTGCAATGCCTTCATCGATAACAATACATTTGATGGTATACTTTGAGTAATCCACATGGATTTGAAAGGCCACGTGGTAATGCAAGCGAGGATTCACATCCATGACGTCAAACTTGATAACCTTAGAGCTATAGGGGTCTAGAGCTTCTAACGCATATAACAAGGCATTCCTCTATGAAGGAAATGCCTGGAGTACCTCCAAAGATGACATCGTGCAAGGGGTTTGACCCAGATCCTCAACAATAGAGTAATTCTTAGCAACTCTATCAATAGGGTTGTGGGTAGAGCATTTGAGTACTCATTTCAGAATACGAGGCAGAGGCTCTAGCTTTTCGATCTGTAAAGACGTCTCCAGAGGAGGGGGAGACTCTAGACCTGGAATAACCTATGAAGAACTATAATCGTGAGACCGAGTGGCTACATTAATATCAGACTTGACCATATTTATCCATAGACAGTCACCGTCATGCACCGGTGGGTTTTGACTCCCACTCACTACATTTACGACATTAGATGAGCTCGAGGCCATGTGCTAATTATGTGGAAAAGGGTTAGTCAGCACAACAGGTGATAGAGATAAAATCCTCACAACTTCCTCGAGTTTGGGGCACAAGTGGGTAAGGTGATCATCAATACAAAGCTTACAAGGGAATTTCACCTTCCGCTTCTCTTTCTGGCCCTCACCAAAATTAACCTTCAATCTATCATTGTTGGTGTTGTCCTTGGGTTTATTATCATTATTCCTCCCACCCTTATGATTTTTACCACATCCTTTCCTTTTAGTCCCTCCTGGTTTCAGGTTGGTCGACGACTGCACAGAATGCACATCCGTTGACTGAGTGGGAGTGGAGGAAAAAGACAAAGATTTTCCTCCTACAGATTGGCTTAGAGACAACTCTTTCAACTGGCTTGTCACCAAGCCTGTAGATTTAGCATTTGTGGATCCTATAATGCCATTGACATGAGGTCTGGGCTTTTGTCTAGGGTTGTAGTTTGACCTCGGTGCGTCATGAAGAATTTTTTATAACATCCTAGACTTAGCATATATGAGATCTAACTATTGGGATTTAAAAATCGCTTCTTCCTCAGATGTTACCCCAGATGTTGAAACATCCTTCGACATATAAGGCAGTAAAGACTTAAGAAACCATTCCAACATGAACTTTGGAGGAATGTAAGATTTGATCAACCTCTTCTGTCTATGCCACTCTTGGATGTGATCCAAGATATGGGTGGCTTTGTCCTGGCGGAGGGCCGACATAAGTTCTATTTCGACATCATAATGAACCGACAATTGGAAGTGGTTGAGGAAAACTAAAACCATCTGATTAAAATTCCCATACGTCCTCCCTGGTAGCTCTATGTACCATTTCAATGCAACCCCCGTGAGGGTGCGTTGAAACAATATTAAATGAACAGAATCGTCGTTAAGGGAATTGGAAGAGCACCAAATATGGAAAGTAGTGATGTGATCACCAGGATCCTCACCAGTCTTGCCCTCGAATTTCAAAATATCCGAAGGAAGATTGGTGGGGACAGGGGGCCATGTCGGGTCATGATGCACCGGGTCATTCATCAATCTTGATAAGTCTGGAAAATTGAACGTGGCCAGAAAAGGGAGACGAGGTTTCAAAATATGGCCCCAAGCTCCTGGGAAAGATTGATGTTAGGGAATTGCAGCCCATCCAGGGTTCTGGTATGCACCATGGCCTTGTTCGGGGTTGTAAAACCCCCCTCCAAACTAATTTTTAAGGAGTTGGTTGGGCACCATTCCAGTAGGAATGTTATGATGAGGGTTGTAAATATTTACCCCAGCCGGAGTAGCTCCACATTGGGGGTTTCCCAAAGTACGAAAATGAACTCCTCTGGGTGGAAATCCGGACAATAGAGGTGGATTCGTCATGCCAAATGTGTTGGTTAGAATCGGTGTGGAGGAGGGAGGTGTAAAGGATGGAACATAAGCAACAACTTGTCCACCTGGTTGATCACTCCATCCAGGAGCATTAAGACTAGGATTAGACCTAGGGTGAAAAGGAGGTAGGCTTCCAACCGTAGGATTCATTTTGGGAATATGAGCACCACCAAACGAGAGTGTAATATGCACAAAATCCATGCCCCCAATTCCAATGCTAGGATTAGGATTAGATGCTGGAATGGAGGATGAAAATTGCGATGTGAAATTTGGCATACCATAAGAGAAAGGTCTAGAGGTTGAAGGGATGGACTGAGTATTGTATCCCGAAGAACTAAAAAGAGACCCAAAAGGTTTCGTTACAATAGGTTGAGTATTTACTACAGGCCAAACATGAGTGATGATGGGGACCTCCGACACTACAACCGTAGTGGTCGAAGGCATAGAAGGAGTTCCATTAACTATGGTAGGTATGGGAGTCGAAGAATTCCTAATATCTTTCTGACTCGACTCAGTACTCATACTTGTATGATCACAAGTCTCGTAGATGGAGGTGTGTGTACCACATTTGATAACTTTATGCCTTTTAGAGGGAAAATACTCAAGATGTAGTGGTAACTTCAAAAAATGATGAGACCTATGAGGAAGTTGATCTAGCTCCATGATGACTCAAGACTTGAGATATAAAAACAAATCCTAAGGCCAACTAACAATCAAAGAACACACCAAAATTAAAAAAAAAAGGGCCAATGTGCACACAAACATGATAAAGTGGCTGAAAGGGGCCTCCCTCCCTAAAGTAGGTATGCCTCGCCCAAGAGGGGCCTGAGACTCCCTTCAAAATATTGGAGGTATTAGAATCAGTTATAAAGGCCCACATGGGCTTAAAAACGTAGTCGGTCAGATCCCCCTGGAGAGGTAATCCTCCATAAAGGTTGTGTGTTGTCTGACCCTTATTTGACTCAGAGTACCTAAAAAATAACCCTTGTAAGTGACCTATGTGGCTACCTATGTCAAGCAACTAAAGCTACCATGATATAACCAATGCATAGGCGAACAGTTGGAAGTCAGGTCCACCGTATGGGCAGGGTAACAAAGTTGTAAATCTTGAAAGAGCTACCTCTCATAGAGGTAAAGGTAGTAGCAAGACCCCCATATAGGAATAGATCCCCAGAAATATCTCTGACGCTAAGGAGGTATTGGAGGGATATCTCCACAACCAACTTTGCGCAACCTCGTGCTTAAATCCGGTGTGAGTGGAGCCTTCAGACGTCATCAATTATACAATGGATTTCACCACTCCCTTAGTTAGAAACATAAGTTGAGTTTAATATCCTTGGAGAAGTTTACTCACAAAATCCTATTACAAGGCTCTAAATCTTAAGCTAGTTTTTGCACCCTGAAAAATAAAATCGTTTCTAATCAATTTTAAATTTATCAAAGTTACTTTTAGTGGCTTTGTTTACTCAAAATATGTGGTCATGAAACTGATTATGTTATGACTCAACAAGTAAAAGAAATGAATATGAATATAATGCAAAGTCCTAACTTCAATTCTCAATAAATGGTAAGCTTTTCAAAAATGAAAATTTCAATTCAACTCTACAATTTCAAATAAGATGCAATCTTTCCATACATGTATCAAGATCAATAATAAGAACCCAAAAGATCAAATGACAACATGCAAACTGTATATATTTTTTGTATTTTCAATATAAAGAAATGAAAATGCAAGGACTGAACAACAACTTTATATATAAACCCTACTGTAAGAAAAAAGAGCAGGATATCAATAAGCAAACACCCAGCCTAAGATGCAAGGACAACCAATGCAAAAGATGATGAGAAAGAAAAACCGCCCAAAAATTCAACCAAAGAAAGGTTTCCTATCACTCTACAGGCACTTCACAGTTATGACAAAGACCCAAGAAGACTCAACAACCATCAAAACTTACCCAACACACACCAAACTCAACAATCAAGAAAACAAGGATGATGTACGCGACTATTCATGAGAAAACCACATATATACACTCCCTATAGAATGAAAACTCGCGTATGTCGACAATTGTTGAGGGAAAAATCACGTATATGTATTGAAACACTTCTAGGTTAAGGATCGGGCCAAGAAACTCAGATTCCAATGAAAATAGGCTGTTAAGCAATCAGACGACAATAAAACTCAAGCTAATCAAGAGAAATCAAAGGAGAAAAACACTCCAAACCCCGAAAAGAAGATCTTTCCCTAGTATGGTCACCAACTTCGTTACGAGGAAAATCACTCTATGGCATGGGGTAAACCACAACAGACAGAATGACTGCATAAATCAACTCTAGTCTCAATTATGCCATGTAAACAAATATGCTAACAAGACAAGACAAGAAGACCACCGTTGAGCACTCGACTCAAAGCTATACACCTGCAACTTGTCCTCAACAACCAAGATACACAAGCATATGGTGATAATATATATAGTTAGAACATATAATATCATAATCCATCAATATTCATACAAATATGCCCATGGAATAGCAATTCAAATATTTTCACGACATTAATTGGACAAGAAAATAGTATTTCTATTAAAATATGATCAACAGAAGTGTATGAATGACAAACTTTCATGTCGTTCCATCTCGAAACTGAGAAATTAAGTCCCTTCCAGCTGGGCATCCACCAATTCAATCCTCCACCAAAGGCAATATCATATAAGAGAGACAATGAGGTTCTCTATCAAAGAGGGAAGAGCTTGGGGGCTGAACAATGTGTTCAGACTTAAAAGGACAAAGGGATGCATTCTCAATATGAAGTGAATAATTTCTCCATAGTATCTTTGCTCTCAAATTTGAATTCTTCTCTCTTCTGCACATCTTGAATATGGCCCGTTTATAGCCTTAAAATGGAATTGAAGGGTCGATTTAGAAGGTTTCCAGTATATGAAAGGTCAAGGATCATGGGTCTCGTGACGTGACATGGAAACCCGACACCATTTTTTAATTTTGGGCACAAAACCCGATGTACATGGGCTGTAATGGTGCAACTTGCATATACACATGTTGTATAGTTGTTAGGGCGTGTATATGTGAAAAACTGTAATTTTTAGCTCTGGGAATTTCAAAAAGGGACTTCATGTTTGCATAGGGAAATGGAAAAGGCCTTCTGAGCAAGTTGCATGGGGTGAGGAAAATCTTGTTATAATAGTAGTGCCTGGTTTGTTATAACTTACTTTGGGTCTGCAAATACTAGAGTGATTGGTGATATATGTGGATGATGGTCTCCTTTCCCATCAAATAGTGCTTCCACTTTTTGAAAGCTTGTACCAGGGCATATAGCTCCTTGTCATAGGTAGGGTATTTGAGGACCGCCCCATGAAATACTTCAGAATGATATCAAATAGGCCTTCCTCCTTGCATCATGACTTCTCCCATGGCATACCCACTCACATCTATCTCCACTTTGAAGGGATTCTATAAGTTTGGTAGTGTGAGCAATGGTGCTTGAATGATCTTTATTTTCAACTCATGAAAGACCTTCTGTTGATTCTTCCCCCACCGAAAACTCTTATTGATCATTGTTATTGTGTGGAGTGGTGAAAGTATTGTTGAAAATAAAGCTATGAACTTCCACAAGCAATGTGTTTCCCCAACAAAGCTCCTAACTATGTGAAATTTGTAGGAACTATCCATTTCATGATTTCCTCCATCTTGGTGGGATCTATCTTGAGCTTTCCTCCACCAATCACATACCCCAGATACACCAAAGGTTGTTGGACAAACTTGCATTTCTTGAGATTGGATACCAACTGGTGCTTCTTCATGGTATCTAAAACCTACATAAGATGTGATATGTGCTCCTCCCAGGTAGCACTATAAACCAATATATCATCCAAATAGATAATAGCAAATGAATCTAGATAAGGGCATAAAACATAATTAATCAGTCTCATAAATGTAGTTGGTGCGTTGCATAATTCGAATGGCATAACTAACCACTCATACAAACCTTTCCTTTTCTTGAAGGTAGTCTTCCATGCATATTCTTCTTTGACTTGTACCTAGTGATATCCTAATTTCAAATCCATCTTAGTTTTGGCATGCTGCAGTTGGTCTAATAGATCATTGATCCTGGGAAAAGGGTATCGATTCTTCAGTGTAATCTCGTTCAATGCCTTGTAATCGATACACAATATCCAAGTCTCATCCTTCTTGGACACAATTATGGTGGGTGACCCACAAGGTGAGGTACTTGGTCGAACCTCACACTACTCCAAAAACTTGCAACTTCTTCTTTACTTCATTTACTTCTAGAAAAGACTGTCTGTACAACCCAATATTCAACAAGGAGGAGTCTAGTAATAATTGGATTTCATGCTCCACTTTTCTCTTAGGTGGTATCCCTTTAAGCTCATGGAACACTCCTTTGTATGTTTGTAGCAACTTATCCAGCTGGTATTTCTTATCTCTAGTACACCCTTCCATGGATGTCTTTAATTTTAGCGACTCTTCACCATACTGATTTTCTCTTAGAAAAAGTAAAACATATTTTTTGTTAGAACTAATCAATTTCTTAGCTTGATTATCACTTACCAGTGAAAGTTTTTATTTTTCTTTGTGTGCATTGATGATGAAGTACTTTCCATCCTTGATCAGTCGATACTGGTTGGTTATCCGAATGAAGATTGCATCCCTCATATACATGTAAGGGCTTCCAAACACTACTCCACATACATCAAGGGGTACTACATCCAATTCCACTTCATCAATAAAATTAACACTTACAACAAATTTAATCTTACACTATTTTGTTACCTTTATTTCTGCATCCTTGTTTACCCAACCTAATGGATAAGGATTAGGATGATCATGAACCTCCAATCCAAGCTTGCTAACCAGATCCATTGCTATGAGATTAGCCTGTGAGCCAAAGATGAATAGAGCGTCTATCTTGGTCTTCTTAACTTGAAACCTGATGTGGAAGAGCTTGGTCATCTCCTTCTCTTCCTAGTGATGAAGGATACTTAAATTCACCTCCTTCTACATATATGTGTAGATAATATTTTCATCCACATCTGATCTAATTTCAACCTGATTGCTCAAATATGTGGCTAGAATGTTCATTTTCTTTCTGTCCTTCTCGTGGTTCTTCAGGTTCAACTCTCGATGTAGTTTCCAACATTTTTCCTCGATGTGACCATCAATGTTACAATGATTGCAATGGTCGCTAGGATCTTTAGTCTGATTTGTAGTGGTTGTTGTATTCTTATCTTTCCCCCCTTTCTACTTCTTTTTCCCCTCCTTGGAAGCTTCCTGGTGCTCTTTCTGCTTCGAACCACTTGGTTTTCCTTTCTTTTGGCCTATGTTTTCTAGGTATTGTGCTTGTACACATGCCTCATCCATTTTCCTTGGCTGGAAGAGAATCACCTGCTTTCGAAGATGACTATGTAAACCCCCTAGATACTTGAGGAGTACATCTAGGTTCTTGGGAGAGATACCCAACATGATGGCCATCTTTTTGAACTTAGTGGTGTACTCCTGTACACTCTGCCCTTGGCTCTACCTGAAGTAGTGCCACCAGATCCATTGGTCCTCTACATACATGATAGGGTAGAATTGAGACTTGATGTAATGTCCCATATTTTGGCCTTAGGCAGTTAGAACTTTGATTTTTCTCATCATAGTAATTCATTGCTTAGTAACTATTTGGACCCAATGAAACTGATATAGAAATGTGAGAGGTGTACATATAGACCTATTTATGTGTTGCATAATATTATTTTTACTGTCATATGTTCATGATGTTGATCATAATGTTATTTGGTTAAACATGTCAACATACACTTATTAATTAAACGTTAATATAGATATGGATTATTACATGAAATTGTGATGTATATTTGTGGATATGAGTTATTGGTGAACTAACCTATAGGTTGATGAGCTATGTGATATTCAAATGACTGTAGTGCTGAGGTAACTTGGATGTCGTAGACATAAAAAAAGATAGCATATGCTATATGTTTCACTTATTATTTAATTTATGATTTGAAATATTGCTATGATCTGTGGTAAGTGTGGTTTTGATAGGACACATAACTTGCCCATAGTGGTTGTTTGATGATGTGACTCTAAAAATAGTAGTAGCACATTATATCTTGATGTAGGGTGTTGACCCTAGTTATATGAGGAGGGGTGGAGGTATTTCCCACCATTTATCCTCCAAAACCTAGAGTCGTGGGAGGGTTGTGTGAACTCACGCTTCCCTAGACGTGTGATGGCGACTGCTAGTTTCTTGTCGGGGAAGCTTGGTAGAGATGTATGACACTTCCATTTACGAGTT
>ML780374.1:417604-431063 GCA_009831015.1 Picea engelmannii | reverse complement strand
ATAAAACCTATTCATGAACATTCATTACAAATTTAAATACTATATTAATTTTTCAATAAGTTAAACTCAATCACTAAATATTTAAAATTTAAGTGTTTTATAAACAATAAATAAATAATAATCACAAGTCAAAAAGACGTATACATCAACATTTTTTTTTCACCTGAAAAATTGCACATTATATTATATATATAAAAAGACATTGTACAGAGGACACAACTAACATGGATGGAAACTATCAACCCTACATGCCAGTTCTAATAGCCCTTGAAGAAAACTTGAGGGGTCAGAGAAAGCTCTTCCATGCCCAACATTAAGAAAAAACACCTATTGCCAATATACAAGACAGGTCTATCCGAACAACATTAACAAGATCCAAAAAACCAAGCTGGAAATAGAACTATAGAGAACATAGACAACAATAAAACATCAATACAGAGATAGGTACAAAGGTGGACCCTCGTGACCATCTACTATCTGAGTGTGTTTTAGTCTTCTTTCTTGTAAATCCTACACATGCTTGGAGAGCTCATCTACCTCCCTGTCAAAGTCTCTATATGTGTGCAATTAGTTTAGAGTCGTGAACTTTAGAATAAGTGTTGAGATTCAATTTTTCCAGAAGTTCAATTCTAGTACCTGAACGTCGCTTTTTCCATTCATCTAGTCTATTACTATCAATGAGTCACCCACCACCTGGAGATCAAAAATATGTAAGCGGAAGGCCAGAGAGGGAAAAGCCCACACTCCTAAAATTTATGCTCTAGTGTTAGTGCATGGACCACAGTGCAACATCCACCTGAACTTTGTTTGTTTGTTTACCCGGATCACACTCCCCACTCTGCTAATATTCCCATTCCTTTGAGCTGCCCCATCAAACCATCTTGTTGATCTATCCAAAATTATCTTTGGAGGCATTTTTTATTTTGATGTAAATTGTGGTTTCTTCTTATTACTCCCTAACCTGTCCATTATTCTATAACTTACCGATTCTACGGAGGGCTGTCTATTCTCGAACACCACTGAATTTATTTCCAACCAAATATGCCATGAGATGATGGACGACAACGTATGCCAATGAGGGTGCTTGTGACACCATTCCTTGAAGAGGGTTTGCAGGTTCCATCTAGTGCAACCCACATTTATATTTAGAGCTCTCAACATATCTATCCAAACTTGTTGGGTGAAATTACATTCAATCATCAAGTGTTGAGTCAAATTTGAGTTTTGTTTGCAAAGGCCACAAATGCTCGGACCTTGATGCCCTCTTCTTTGCATATTCTCCCATGTAAGAATTATGTTTTCCATCAACAACCAAGTGTATTGTTTGAGTTGGTTAGGCAATTCCAATTTCCATAATGAATTGTGCGAGTAAGAAGTGCTTCGAGTCTAGATCTTCCTTGGTATAGCATCGTAAGCATTTTTTGCTGAAATGATCCCCAAGGTAGTGTTCCTTGTCCAAAATAACTCATCCAGAGTATCTGTAAGAAACATTACTTCATGATTCATAGATCTACAAAATTCCTCCCATTCTTTTGCCTCCAATCCAACCAATCCAAACTCTCTCGCCACTTTCCACTGACTGATAAGAGTTCTTTCCCTGTCTGAGTCTGCGACATGAAAAAGGAAATGGTATCCGATTGCCCTTAAGGATCAGATGAGCCCACTTGATAATATGGATATAATTCCCAACCCCAGGATCAAATCTTCTCCTATACAAATGGAAATTCCAGATCCAAGTTTCAAACCAATCCAGTGTGCCACCACTTGAAAAGATTTGAGGAGGCACCTCCATGTACTTGAGATATTTGTAGTTGTTGTGGTGGGAAATCCCCCTACAGACTAGCAAATAGGGTTATATTATGCATGCAGATATGACCAAAAGAAACCTACTTTCTACCTTCATCCCCAGACCTAATCCCCATTTCTTTTCAGTGAATACATGGTTATACCAACATACCTTGTTCCGGATGGTTGATGTCGATGCTTCTTCATGCTTGACCGCTTGTTGGCAGCTCTCCTCCCAAGGCTGACCTGCATACAAAACAAGCAACAAACTACACATGCATTTTACCTACAAAATAATGGGTTAGAGATTCAAACATATATTTACTGAACTATGAAGAACTCATATAGTGGGATGGGAAAAGCATTTCTTTATTATTAACTTTAATGAATCAACTTACAATGTCAAGACCAGCCACTACTCCGTGAATCCTGATCCTAGGCTCCTCTTCAAATGTCCTCCAACTTCTTTGCTTTGTATCTCTTCTTGCACAAGGATGGCTAAAGGGTTGTGACAATGGGAATATGCAATTGGGCAGATTTTCTTTACTCTTATTCTCCTCTTTCAAATAGGACCCCTAGCCCTTACTTTATAGGCTAGAAGAAGCTAGGTATTTGGATGAACCCTCGGCCATGCATGGCTGGGAGTTTCAGTTAACTCACCCAAAGCTGTGTGTTCTATCGACAACTTTCCTTTTTTCATGCCTTTGTCGGTCCACACGGGCTGTTTTAGGTTAGCTAGCGTGTACACACGTGCAATAATGGATTAGGGCGCATGGGCCTTTATAAAAGAGGTTTTTTAAAGAGTTTTTCAACAGTGCTTTGGCAAAGAAGGGATCTGAGATGGTCTAATGCCAGGTAAGCATGTATGGTGAAAATTAGGGTTATAACAGATGCCCCCTAATGTGTGAGGTCAAAAGAGCATCTGATGGCCAAAATACATTACCAATCTTTACTGATGTGCTGAACAAGTGAGCCCAGGGACCAGGAACCGAGAGGCACCGTCTGCAAAATAAAAAATGTCTCACCGAGGTGGGCATACCCATGCTTGAGATAAAATAGAATCATGGCTACCAATCAAATACACTGTAGATCCATGTCAAATAGCTATATAAAGTGTAGCCTCGAACAATACACAACGGAGCTACATCTCGAAATCAAAAAGATATACATATAGAGTATCCATCTTCTAGAAGCTGATACGGCCTAATGGCTGGAGATGAGATCTTCAGATCTCGAGCAACAACTTCAAAATATTCAAAAATCAAGGTAGGAGTGTAATATGGGTGTACAACTTCACTACCCAGAGGTCTTCAACGGCTCGTCTGTCATGGACTAGATAATTTTGATGATCAGACTGAAGGCTTCATTGATTTCGAACAAGGACTTGATTGGACATTTAGGATGGCCGGGTATGAGGGGATGAGACAAAATTGTAGAGGGGTCGACTCAGGCTTGGTAGAAACTTCCCTTGGACAACAACACGACATATGATGAGACTTAGGTAGCATGGTATTAATCATAAGTTTATGGAGCAGGAGGCAACGAAAACTCTCCATATGTTTGGAAGAATAACCAAACGGGGGAGGACACAACTCTATGTAGTGAGAACAACTTCTTAAGTTCATAATACATCCCATAGTTTGACGAACAAACGGACATATGTGCTTTATCCAAGGGCGACTCATTATGCTGCCAATAAAGAAAAAACTTTTCCCTTCCTCTTTTTGGGGTATGTTTGATTTCTTTGTTTTTTTCAATGATTTTGGAATAAGAATAAAGGAATGTTAGGTTACAATGGAGGAACGAGTGCTACAAACATACAATTTCAAGGCAGAAGGACAATACTGATGTTCAGAATAATGATACTCAGGAAAAATCCTCCAGGGGCCAAGGGTGTTAAGATGCAAAAGCAAAGTGCTACAAGGCTGGCGTATAAGGTATGCAAATGCGGTTAACAAAACACACAATGGTAACGTCCTTCAATGTAAGTTTAACGAGCCCAAAGAAGGTAAGATCGATGGTTTTTCATATTTAGAGAGTCTGAAAAATCATAAAAGGAGACTCCATTGGGGTACCTTTTTCGAAGATAGTCTAGTCGGTTCGAAAAAGGGGTAAACTAGCACCGACAAGACGTCTATTCAAAACCATTTTAACGAGTGTGATAAGGACAAGACCACTCGACCATTTTTTCATTTTTAAGGAGTCTAAAAAAAGCTTAACTATGGACTCCATCAGGAATGTACTTCTGGACCAGTTTAACGAGTGTGAAAGAATAACGTCACTCGATGATCTTTTTAATTTTAGGGAGTCTGAAAAGAGCTTAACTATGGACTCCATGGGGGTTCCTTCTTCGTAATTTTAGTCCCTCAGGCCCGAAAAAGGGGTAAAATTATACTTGAGAGTACTCTTCTAGAGAACTGAAGTTCCAAAGTATACCTTTGTTCGTATAGTTGACCGTCCAGATCGAAAAAGGGGTAAACTACCGCTGGATAGACGTGACTTCAAATTTCAGTTTAACTAGTGTGAAAGGCCACAAGATCGCTCGACGATCTTTTCATGTTTATAGGGTCTAAAAAGGGTTTAAAAGAAGACCCATTACATCTTTTGGGAGTCCTGAGGGTGAGGTCAAGAGCGAAAAGGAATCGTGAAAATGAGGCTCGAACTCATAATCAGGAAAAAATACAAGGACTCTAGAGCCTACAGTAATTAAAGACAACATAGATACCATAATGCAACTAGGATCTACCTAGGGCATCCATGTTCCAGTAAGCTCTACCACAAAGTCATGACACTTCTAAAGCAGCTATGATGGATCTGTGTCACAACCTGATGGGATCGATCCTATGGAAAAGGAAAAAGACAACGAGATACAAAAATCAGGGTAGAAACCTAGCCTATATGCTCAAGTTGATCCTCAAAAAACAATTTCACGGACCGTCGAAAATTACTCAAAACTCAAAAAACTGTCCCAATACTCGATCATATTCCTCCTATGCAACTCCTGAATCACTCTAAATGGTTTTTGGTATAAAGAAAATGATAAGGGAGGCCAAAAAAGTGACAAAAAGGGGCCAAAAAGTCTATAAATAGACGCTGCCAGCTCATTATCACCATTGCTGATTTGGAAATTGACTTTGGAGCCAAAAGACCCCCTTTGTCAAAAGCGGTGATTCCGGGAGCTACAGTGGACAAAACGAACTTCTGTCTAGACCAAGTAAGTACAAATTCCCTTATCTTGCATTTTAAGTCTTTATTTTTGCATTGGGTTTCATTTTTTAGGGGGGCGTCGACCTTTAAAAGGTCATCCCTAGGTCCATGTGGGCTATCTCAGGATAGGCCGCGTGTACATTCGAGCATAGTCAACTCTGCACGCGTGTAGATGCGACTGTCACCATTACAACACACATGGACCCCCTTATGGAATGAAAAAGGCATAAAAATCAAGGGTTAACCCTCCTGAACCTTGGTGTTTTGCAGGATGTATGTCCATTGGAGAGAAAGAGAGAATGAAGAGGTTAGTGAGTTGGTCGGGGAAGACCCCAATGCTGTGGCTACTTTGATGCAATGTGGGTTACTCAAGTTTTTCCTATGTCCTTTTATGTGGGCACAACCTAGGCTACTGAATGCCTTGGTTGACTACTAGCATCCAGATGCAGAGGCATTCATGTTAGAGGGGAAGTCACTGGTGCCCACGGTTGAGGACATTTACTTTTTGACTGGCCTATCTAGGAGAGGGGAACCGGTCAACTTCTAGAATTTTCCTTCGGGGCCGCATAACATAGTGGAATTGATAGGTCTATACTATGTAGATGATACAGACCGCTCGAGCACGCAGGTGCCCATAAGCAAGATCACTGACTTATTGCTACATGCAATAGTATTGCTTATTGGGTGAATTACTGGTTCTACTACTCTACATCAGGCGTCCCATGCACAGATGAACTGTGCAGTCCAATGCTTAAATGCACAAGTCTTTGATTGGAGTACCACATTACTTGAGTGTATGAAAAGGCAGTTGACAGATTTTTGTTTGCGGACACATAGGAACTTCGGGTTCGAGACCATTCTATGTTCGTTCTTTTTTGAGAGAGTTTCGAGTTTTAGTCCTTAAGTAGTGGTATGAGGACATCAGGCTTCTCTTCCTGCTATGTGTAGATGGGTAGTATTACTATCGCGACAAGGTTGCGAAAGGACCAATGAGTCCTTCAATGATGACTTCTTCGCGTGGTTGTCATGACAGATCCCGGTTATAGAGGATTACCACTATGCCGAGATTGATTTCTCGAGAGACCCTGAGATACCAGTACCTCCTGGTGAGGAGCGAGGGGAGATGGGTGAGTCTCTACCTTTGTAGTTTTTTCTTGTTAAACATATGTAATTTTTATGTTGTTTTCATTATATATATCATTTTTTTGTTATACTAGAGTATTTGACGGATATGTGTTTGTTGTGTGCAGATTTGGGACCAGTGCGACCGACTGACTATGCGAGGAACAAATGTCATCCTCGGCTAGGGGCCGCACCTGCTGCCGCAGGGGGACCAACAATAGCAGGAGATATTCCAGCCGGGGAGGCTGAGAGGGTATTGAGACGAGTCAAGCGAAAATTTACTGCGCTCACTCGCACAGTCCCGATGGCAGAGATTGAGGACTTGCCATCATCTATGCAGCCTCATGTAGTGGGGGCACCACGGACCTGGGTCCAGTTGTTTTGGCGTTTAGCCAACGCTGTGGACCAGTATAACAAGGCCCACAGGCCCTGACCTTAGCTAGACATTTTTACGTGTCGCGAGCACTACTTGTATATATTTTTTGAGGGCATAAGCCCTGTGACTCATTATCGGTCATATCTTTGAGGCACTTGCATCCATCGATGTACTCTGGTTACTTTATGATATTATATATGTTTTTTTTTTTTTTTTTGTCTTTTGTGTCTTATGGATCATGTGTGCAAAAAATGTATTTACATGTTTATGTGAATGTTCCTTCATATTTGTGCAAGATGCCAATCGAAAATTTGATTAGCTAGAGTATCTGTAACTTGGTTTAATCTCCTAGGAACATGAAAATATGTAATATAATCAAAATTTCATTCTAAGAGACGTACCCTAAGGAATCGTTGGTGTAAAGTTGGATCATGAACCCGATATACTCTATTTAACCGAGACACAACCAATTGAGCGTCGAGATAGACCCGAAGATGAGAGATACCCAATGACAAATTGTCACGAAGCAACTCAATAACTGCACTATACTCGGCGACATTATTTGTGGTGTCACTTAAGCATATACCTCTGGAAGATAATAATTGGCCTTGAGGTGTATAGATTACCCAAGCTACGGAGGCAAGCCTCCGAGTGTGCTGAATAGCACCGTTTTCATACCCAACGAACACCTTGGAATCACTTGACATCTACCACAGTGACGAAAGATAACATCAACGACACGTCCATAATACTAAAAGAAATTAAAAAGTAATAGTACAAAGACTATACATATGTTACAAAAAGTTACCCACAGTGAACTGCCTATGAGTAATACTTCTTGAGGTAGAGCCCATTTCTAGGCTCTGCCAAAGCATTCCCTTCAAAGTCAACCAGACAATAAACACCCTTTTTTAAAACCTCTTTTATGATGAAAGGTCCGAACCACATGGGTTTGAATTTTCCTGCCCCCAGGGGGTCCTTATCTTGGTCATAGACCAGGACAAGATCGCCTTCAGAGAAAATCCGAGGATGAATAGACCTATCATATTGACACTTGACCTTATGTTTGTGAGCCTCGTTGGCTAGGGCCACATCATGACATTTCTCATTGAGCTGCTCAAGGTATACTAACCGTTCTTCACGTGGAGAAGTGTCTGGCAATAACTGTACTGCCAACTTTAGAGATGGGATCTAACATTCGATAGGCAAGACTGCCTCCAGCCCATAAACAAGCTGGAAAGGTGAGAAACGGTTGCAGTCTTAACAGATGTTCGGTAAGCCCATAATGTTGAGTATAACATCAAATGCCAATTTGACTTGGCTGAGTTGATCGTTCGCTGTAGAATGGTCTTAAGAGTTTTGTTCACAGCTTCCACCTGACCATTTACTTGGGGGTAATAAGGTGGTGAATGTTCCTAACCCAAGATTTGACATTAACTCAGTCATCATCTGGTTTTGAAAGTGACTTCCATGGTCAGTGAAAATATCCCTTGGGACGCTGAACCTTGTTATTATCTGATTGAATAAAAAGAGAGCTGCAGTCTCTCCATCATCTTTAAACGTTGGCATAGCCTCAACCCACTTCGTGAAGTAGTTGACAGCTACGATAATATAGCGGTGCCCCCTTGCTGAATGAGGGTTGCATGTAGTGTAATCAATCCCCCACTTGGTGAAGGGACCAACTATGATCATAGGAAACATGGGAGTGGGATGTGCCCTCATCTTCCGAGAGAAGATTTGGCACGGATGGCACTTCTTAACTGATTCGATACAATATTTGATAAGTGTCGGCCAGAAGTAACCTTCTCATAGAATATTTTGGGTTGTTTCCAACCCAGACAAATGACCGCCACAAGCTCTGGTATGGCAATAATTAAGCATGATAACTACTTCTTCGTGAGTGAGACATCGACGTAGGATGCAATCTACACCTCTCCGATACAATGTATCATCGAGTATGAGATAATTCTTAGCCTGATGGTGTATGCGTCGACGCTCATCACGAGAAGCGTGGTGGGGCACTTCAAAGTCTAGAGATAGATAAGTATATCTCCATACCAGGGATCCGAAGAGGTGATCAAAAACTTATCTCCTCTGATAGGAGACTCTTCAGGCACAGGATCACCTAACTGAACCGGAAGTTCCGAAATAAGTTCTGCGAAGACCCGTGACTTTTTGGACTTCGCTGAAATGAAATGTAAGTCAAATTCCTGGAGGATGACTATCCATCTACTAATTTTTCCACCTATTACCCATTGTTTCAATGTGTACTGAAATGGATTCACGATAGAAATGACGGTGGTCTTGCAAAATAGAACATAATGACGGAATCGTTGAATAGCATGGACTGTTGCCAACGCAAGTTTTTAAATATGAGAATAATTGAGTTCCGGTCCTATGACTCAGATAATAGATAACATATTCTGAGAAAAAATCATCTTCTTGAACTAAGACCATGCAAATGGTTGACTCTTCTGCGGCCATATATAATAAGAAATCCTTGTTATAGTTCGGTGGCCGGAGCAAAGGGGCAGTTGTGAGTGTATGTTTCAATGCATCGAAAGAGCATTGAGTGACATCATCCCAATAAAAGGGAATGTATTTTTTAAGTAGGTGCATAAATCCCTTGGTGATCTCGGCGTAGTTAGCGATAAAGTGTCTTAGAAAATTCGCCTTGCCCTGTAGACTCTAAAGTTGANGGGGGGGGGGGGTCAACTAAATTATTGCCTCAACCTTGAGAGGATCGACCATGATCCCTGTTGTTCACACTATGAAACTTAACAAACGTCTCGACGTTATGCATAAGCTACACTTGTTTGTATTCAAGCAAATCCGAAAGTAGCGACAATGTTCGAAGATAAGTCAGAGGTGTGTGGGATGACTCGTTCTCTTGCAAGATTGAGATGCTAAATCATCTAAATAAGCCTCGACTATATGCTTGAGGTCATGAAAAGAAAAAGACATGGCCCGATGAAAGGTTTCTCCAACATTTTTAAGACCAAAAGGCATCTTACGATACACGAATGTACCCCATGGATAGATAAATGTCATTTTGTGCTGGTCTTCGAGTTTGATTTGTATTTGATTATATCCCAAAAAATCATCCATGAAATAAAAGGCCTCGCAACCCGCACATTCATCAATGATCTGGTCGATGAAAGGTGTGGGAAAATTATCTTTGGGACAGGCCTTGTTCAAATCACGGAAGTCGGTACATACATGAATTGTGCCTTGTTTTTTATTGACCGACACGGGGTATGACACCCATTGGGTCAAATGGATAGGATAGATAAAAACGACTTTTAGAAATTTATCAACCTCAACCTTAATAGCTGCTTCTTTCTTGGGGTTAACTAGACGAAGATTCTGCCGGACAGGCTTGGCATCTGGATACATTGTGATTTCATGTTCAACTATTTTTGGATCGATGCCTGGCATTTCCTTGTAAGACCAAGAAAAAATGTTGCAAAATTATTTAAAAAGATACGTGTAGATTTGAATCTCTCTAGGGGAGCAGTCAGCTCCGACCAAAACATTCTCCACGACGCCAGGGTTTTGGGAGATATTGATCGGTAAGGTTTCAGAGATAGTTTCCATATTACCCTCACCATAAACCTCGTGTGTAGCTAAGGGATTAATAGGACAAGACCGATCTCCTATCATAGTCACGGTAAATTCTCCCGCTTCAATTCGGCTTAACTCTGGGAGGAAGTATGATCTGTGATGAAGATCTTCCCAGGGTTTGTCCAGACTAGTCATTGCTTCTATTATTACTTCATTAGAGGGAAAGAATAAGTCTAATGAATTGGTGTGAGCAAGAGAAACCTGAGCCCAGATAGGTTCTAGAAGTGGATTGAACTCTTGTGTAGAGTTGGATCAGTGTGGGCTGAAGTTTGCTAGACTAAAGAGTACGCTACTTCAGTTGCAGACAAGGGTATGGACATGCTTGGGTGCCCTGTCCCATCCATCGTGGCCAATGGGGAAGGAATTATCCATGGATCGTTGAAGTAAGTCGTGCGGAATGACGAAATGTGAAAAATATCAACCTTATGGTGATTGGATATAAACTTGATATCACCTTGCCGGGGCGGGTAATTGAAGGTACCCATCAAACATGGGCACAAACCAACCCCTACATTGACGACACCTGGTTGAGGATTATCAATCATCGGGACTGTGGATGCCCCCAATGCAGGGTCAGGTCTGGAGAAAGACAATTGATCGATGGTCACTATCTGGCCATCGTGTGGAAACAACAAGACCTGGAAAACTATAGCAACCACAACTTGCATGGCATAAGTCCAACTCCTTCCTAATGAAAGGTTATAGTCGAGGGGAGCATCGACTACCTCTACTTCGACACACACCGTCTTCCCTCCTAACTGCACAGGGAAAGAAGGAACGATACCATGTGGTCGGAATGAATGACTGTTGAAAGCGGTGAGGAGAGTAGGTGATAGAGACAAAACGGGTTAGCCAACGACCTTCCAACACGCCAACGACATGACACATGTCGAGGCACCCTCATCAACCACCCTGCAGAAGATATTCCAAGTAAAAGTTTTTGTGGGATAAGCCATTACTATTTGAAACGTTACGTGGTAAGGCAGACGAGGTTTTAAATCGGTTGTATCCAGCATGATTGTACCCGGATTACAAGTCTCAGTAGATCCTAGAGCGGTTAATAAGGCTTTCCTCTGGGAAGGGTAGCTTTGGAGGACCACCAAAGCAGACGTCGCACAAGGGGTTTGGGATAAATCTTCCACCACAGAGTAGTTCTAGGAAGCCCTTGCGTTTGGGTTATGAGAAGCTCTTTTGAGCGTGCCTTTGGGAATGCATGTCATTGTTTCACCCAACATCTTCTCAATCTGTAGAGAAAGAGATGGGAGTTCAGCTTTTTACCCTTCTCAGAAGTGCTTGGTTTATTATAGTCATGCGCTCTATTTGATATAAAAGTGTCACTCTTCACCATATATACATTCGTGGATGCGGGGTTGTTCGCAGGCGGAGAGGGTCCTTGGCTTCCCCCTTCCGTGCTTGCAGAGGCCTATGTTAGATTTTTCCCATGTTGGAATGGATTGGTTAACACAGCAGGCTGTTGTTGTGTCACAAACTTTTGGGCCTTTGCAAGCTGGGGACAAAGGTGGGTCAGGTGGTCCTCCGCGCACAAGTTGCATGGATACCTTGCCTTTCGTTTCTTTGTATTTCCCCTGCCAACATTATCGGTGGGTTTCTTATCCCCCTTACCCTTCTTTTGTTGTTTTTTTTTTCCTTCAGGCTGCTAGGTGGCCTTTGGATTAGTCGATTGCACTATGTGTACATCCGAAATTTTGGTAGGGGGAGTAGCCAAAGAAGTAGTTTGGTTGGACGCTATGTGTTGTATAGACAATTGTTGCAACTGAGTCATTAGTTACTCAGTGGGCTTTGTTTGTGCTGAACTGACAATACCATCGACATGTGGTCCAGTTCTCTATCTGGTTTTATCAAGTATTGAGCGTGGTGCATTTGGCAAGCTCTCGTATAATAAACCGGACTGAGAATAGATTAGATCTAGTTGTTGAGCTGTCATGATGGTGTCTTATTCGAAAAATACTCCCAACGTCGCGACGTCTTTGGACAAATGTGGGACCAAAGACTTAAGAAACCACTTGAGTAGAAATGCTGGTGGGACTGGTACCTTAATTAAACTCTTTCTGTGTCTCCATTCTCAAATGTGATCAGAGATATGGTCCGCTTTAGTTTGTGAGAAATTGGCCAGAAATTCGGTGCCAACATCGTATCTCATAGACAACTGGAAATGGTTTAAGAAATCCATCACTAGTTCATCGAAGGAAGAGTATCTTGAGCAGTCGAGCTCAATGTACCATTTCGTGGCACTCCCAATGAGAGTACGTTGAAACAATCGCAACTGTATGGAATCGTCTTTCAACAAGTTATATGAGCACCAAAGATGGAAGGTAGTCACATGATATCCTGGATCTTCGTTAGGCTTGGCTTAGAACTTTGGGATGTCTGAAGGAAACTTCGTCGGCATAGGAGGCCAATGCGGATCGTGACAGATAGGGTCATTCAACATTCTTGTCAAGTTTGGCAAATGCAAGGTTGCCAGGAAAGGTAGTTTGGGTTGTTGGTGATAACTTGGGAAAAAGGGGCCTGAAGTTTGACTGGCACCAGGTTGCCAGGAAAAGTTCGGCTACTGGACCGAATTCTGGTAGAAACCATGGCCATGGCCAACATATAGATTTTGTGTGTGAGGAGACATCATCGAAGGATTTCTGAAATAGGACATAGATGGTTGGGCATGCATTACATTCAAAGGACTTTAGGAAGGATTTCTCCATGTCGGTCCCATGGGGATAGGCATAGTTCTTTGTCTGGGGTTCCATTGATTATGAAAAGAATTACCCCAGATTGACATTCCCGATGAGGGAACTGATCCCTGCCAAGAATTCCAAGGCCCTGCTGCAGAAGAAGTTCCTGGGTGTGCCCCCTGTGTAGGAATAGTACCCTGCATAGGAATAGGTTGTTCGAAACTAGGGTTTCCCGCAGTTGGGAAAGTAGCTGACGAGAAGGTGTTACCAAACACACCAAAAAAAGAAAATGGTGTCGACCCTACCGACATATTATGTGAAGGTGGTCCTTGACTCCCAGCTCCAAGTAAACTATGGTGTGCAGGTTGCCCAACAGTTTTCTTATGCGAGCCACCGTGTGAAGGGGACGAAGGAGGTATATGACCTCCCCCATAAGGGAAAGCATTAAAAGGAGCAGGAGTGCCCCCCATGTTGTTGATACTGAGAGGGGGGTGAATCAGTATCAAGTACAATTTAAAACCCTTTTCAACTTATACTTAAACCATTCAATTATATCCAATGAGAAATGAACAATAGTATAAGAGTTACACTAATACACCACAATACACCATGCACAATATATGAGAAATAATCAATAGTTTTTGTTCAAGGGAAGTAA
>ML780374.1:395999-406818 GCA_009831015.1 Picea engelmannii | reverse complement strand
AATAGAAGCATAATTCTCCTCATGATATCCTACCAAAATGGTAGAGACAAGCTTAAATCTCATCTAAAATAATCGAGAACATAATCCATCCAACTCCATTTCCATAATGCCAATATACCCAATTAAAATAGAGTACACTAGACTCTTATTTAGATACAGACTAAACGACTTTGGGAGGCCATTGAATATTTTTGGGAACCAACACTTTAGGAGGCCATAATAGCACTTTTGGGACCTGATACCCCAATTCCCACAGGATTCATCCTTCCCCACATAGCCCCATTCTGACCACAACAATACTTAAGCTTTGAGATCAGGGCCCTCCTAGGACCTAAGCTATGAACCCAACTCACTAGAGAATGTCCCCATATGGACAACATGAGCTTTCATAGAAACCCAAACTCCATTTAACCATAATGGGCCCAATTCCACTAGACCCATTTGAGGAATTGGGCCCTTTTGTCACCCCAATTGATAAAACCATGTATTCCTTCTAGAAGCAGAGGGTTATGTATGACAAATACTTACTATTATCCTACACCAATCTATTATACCTAAGAATATAATAATCATATTTTGACCATCAGAGAGCCTCTGCATAAAATTGAATGACAAATAATATGGTAAAAGAGATCTCATCTATGATTTTTTCATAACAACATTAAATTGCATTCCAACAAAGTTATTTCTCAGATTAAGAAGAATAAAAAATGCTACAATTTCTCATATATGTGAGAGACCATAAAGTGAACATAATCAAGAGATGGATGTTGAAGTCTTATTGGACATAAAACTCCATGAACATATCCAGACTGAGATAATGGAGAGACAGGTAATTGTGGTATAGAAACCAAAGAATATACTCGAAGAGGATGGCATCACAGTCCAAGAAAACACATTCCATACACGAAGGATTTTTTCTGCTATTAGACTCCCAAGAAATCCTACCGATAGTATCCTTCTCCATGAGGGGATGAAATAATCTAGAGTCCAAAATCTGAGGCTCCACCATGAAGATCCTCTTTTCTTTTCCCACCACAATGGTCACTACATTTCTTCTTCTGGTCTGTTTCTTCACTGAAGAAGAATGGGAGAGGGCAATATCCTTATACCCCATAGACCACTTTCTCAAAATTTTCAACATTTTCTACAAGTGATATTTTTGCATTGTGATCATTGGTGGTCTCAAACAGAGCTTCAACTAATGGAACTAATGAAGAACTTAGATGGGTGGTGATAATCTTTTGCAGTAACCTAGATTGGCAGGTCTCAAAGAAGAGGTCGCTCCAAAGCGTTTTGTACAAGAAAAGGGTGGAAATTTGAGCGCGGGTTCTCCCCATGATGTGGAGCAAAAGGAGGTCGGTTGCTTTGGTTTTGGTTTTACAAAACATGTGGCAAGAGAAGACATCATCACCTCTATGAAATTTGCAGTGATGCTATGACAGTTTAAAGGTGATTATAGAGGTGGTTTCAAAAGACTGCATAGGTGGAGGAAAATGGTGGTTTTCTTCAAAAGCTATCCTAAGATATGCCTTCGACATAAAAAATGTGTTAAAAACGATACTTTCCACTATATTTAAAAAGGATGGAACCACAAATTAATTAAGGACACATAATTATATGGAAAATCTTAATTTTTAAAAAATGAATGGTGTACAAGATTT
The DNA here is from genome assembly GCA_009831015.1 of Picea engelmannii. Classification (NCBI taxonomy): domain Eukaryota; kingdom Viridiplantae; phylum Streptophyta; class Pinopsida; order Pinales; family Pinaceae; genus Picea; species Picea engelmannii. Next base: position 405,154 of record ML780374.1, on the reverse strand, counting down.
TTAACATTGGATGAAGCAAGAAAACATTGTTAAAAACACCATTGAACCATAATAAAATAGAAAAAATAGAAAATGGATGAACAAACACAGTTGAGAAAAAAATTGAATAATTTGAAAATAGATGAAAAAAAAGCATTTAAAAAAAAAGTGGAAACATTATGTATCAAAAAATTTAAAATATCAAAAAACCACCTAAAAAGGGAGGGGGGTGCTACCGGTAGCACCATTTTTAAAAACAGGGTTAAAAACTTGACCCCCCCAAAAACGAGAACTTTGCAGAGTTCTCGTTAAGTTGGTAACTATATTGTCATTCCTTCGTGGAATAAATACCACATTTGAGACCTTTAATTCCTTCGATTCCTTCGATCAACAAACCAATCCCTGATTCAAGCCTGTAGAATTTGACACATAAATCGTTCTAGCTGAAATTGATTTGGTCCAACATGATCCTGATTTGGTCCAATTCGACCCAGTTTTCATTTCTCTATCGCTGTAAATTGTTTTGTATATTATAGTCATCTAGGGTATCTAAGTCTTTTATTTTGGTACAGTGTAGGATACTTTAGCCTCTAGAATCTCTATACATAGTGTAGGGTATTTGAGTATTTTATTTTGGTACAGTGTAGGATACTTTAGCATTTAGAATCTCTTAGAATCTCTATACACAGTGTAGGGTATTTGAGTCTTTTATTTTGGTACAGTGTAGGATACTTTACCCTCTAGAATCTCTATACAGAGTCGTGTTGTTTGTTAATACTAAAAGAGTTTATAAAATGGTATAATAGCTTCACAAAGGTAAAAGGGACACTTTCATTTTCTTTTCCTAGAGATTCAATCCAACATAGTGAACATGGCCATGACCATTGACCACACCGACCACACTCAAATTGCAATGAGATTTTCATTGACAATGACTGGAAATTTGTGAGGGACTGTGAATGCCAAATATAATTATGTCTGCTCACAATTAAAGTTAAAACACATTGTCAGTTGCATATGAGAAAAGGAAGGGAATCAAATAAACGGTGGGAACGACAAGGAAAATACTTTATCATCATTGTACCAATAAAGAAAAAAAATAAAATAAAGGAGAAGAGCATATGATTGCAATTTTCCCCTCATCGCCAATGGGAGGAAATTGTAATAAAATATTACTATAATCGAGAAGGAAAAAAGTTTTGAAAGATACGCGGCTCTGAGACACTGATGCAACTATGAGACAAGTATTAACTAGCATACCCCCAAAGCAGGGGAAAGGAAACACCGAAGTGAACTAAGGTGGTTAAGTTGTTTAAATATCTACAAATTTTATTGTTGGATAGAAAATGAATACCTCAAATAATTTTATTGTTGGATAGAAAATGAATACCTCAAATGATCTTCGAGCAAGGGTAACCCTGAATGGATTTATGATGTGAGGATGTCATGTAAGTGTCATGAAATACCTGTTCATCATTAAATCAATTTGTGGTGTTTTTAATATTTCAAGGACTATTAGAATATGAGGAAATGAAGGGTCATTGTTGTGTATCATTAAATTAATCTATGGTGTTTTTAATCTTCTAAGAACTATTAGAATATGAGGAAATGAAGGGTCATTATTGTGTATTAGAATATTTCAATGTTCTCTTTCCTTTCCTTGCAGGATATCACACTTAAATCTAGGAAAGGTGTTGGCTCTACCGTTGCTTACTCACTAGAATCACCTTTTGCTGGTGGGTTAGATGCTTTCTCTATTGATGCTACTGGTGTCTCGCTAGTAGCTTTGTCTCACTATCTTGACTGCTATGGATTCCTTTGGATCTTGACCTAGAAATGGTATTTCTTGCTTATGTATTTTCTCTTGGGTATGGGTTTAGATATGGAACTAAGTCTACAATAAGCTATCAAACTTCCATGACAAGTTCAGTCACCTGCTTCCTCAGAAAAGCGGTTCTGCGTCATAGGAAATAAATATAACCGATGAAGGGGGTTGGTTTTCTAACCACCCGAGGCAGTCCGCTCCTCTGTCATCAACATTGTTGTATTCAAGTGGCGACAATAATATGACCGGTCCAACTCGATAAAATCGAGGCATTAGATCAATATCTTTGGGATTAATCATCTATCTTCGGCAAGATCTTTGATCACAACTGGATAAAAGAGAGGCATTAGATCAATATCTATGGGATTACGCATCTATCTTTTGTGGGATTAATCATCTATATTCCACAAGAGCTTTGATCACAACTGGATAAAAATGAGGTTTAGATCAATATATGTGGGGTTAATCATCTATCTTTAGCAAGAGATTTGATCACTTCTATTAACACTAGGAATCACCTTCAAATTGCATGGAAGTTAAGCCCAGCACCCATCAGGTTATATGTGAATGTAAGAGTGTTTTAAAGGGTCAAATGGAAAAAGACTCAAAATGATAATGTTCCAACTCAAAAAACAGGGCTAGCATGCACTAGCAATCAAGGTCTTGGATAACTTCAATCAGTAATTGGGAATAAGTATGAATAGAGGGAAGACTTAAATGAGGGAAATGTAGGGGCTGCTACAAACATCAGGTCTACAACAAGCCTAAGGAAGAAATCCTCTTAACACAAGATCTTCTTGAACTCAGAAACTAAGGAAGCCAAATAAACATCATGATAATATAATGATCAAACATCCACCATAACATCACCGCAATCATTCATGTGAATCATTCAAAGCATGAACATTTAGCATCAGAAGAAAATAAGCTGAAAGAGAAATTGATTTCTAATAGCCAAAATGTCTTAAGTCCAGTACATAGCCAGATCACAGTCACTTCATTAAAATATTACAGTCTAAGGGAGCCTTGCTCAACCATCCGCCCTTACTAAAGCACTTCAACTATCTATTTATAACAAAAGGGAGGCAGCAACTGGAGGTATGAGCTGGCCTCCTTCCCTTGAAAATCTCTAATGATTTATTTCATCTAACAACTTGGCTAACAACCTATGCTATAAAACATGAAAATGTTGGTGACTAATCCAACCAAATTTCAAACTAATTTGATTCCCCTTTGTTGCGCAACTCTTTGTTTTCCATGTGTCCTTCAGTAGCATGTGGTCGTCCTCATGATGCCAGCTGTTGTTTCTACAAGCTTCTCCATCATCAGCTATCCAAAAAGTTGTTAGCTTAGCCCTCCTGAATCCCTGGTGTCTGTTGGTAGCTTCTTTGGGTCACAAATATGAGTAGCGTACTTCACAACTAGACAAGTAGAGAAGGTAGCGCATTCAGGTAGCGCCACTGTGCTGCGTATGCATGCAAACTTTTTCTCTCTGTGAAATATTAGGTAGCGAAATTACGTAGCTCCACTGTGCTGTTTCTATGTGCAAATTCTGTCTCTGCCAGATATTGCGTAGTGAATTTACGTAGCGCCACTGTGCGTTTGTGTGCAAAGTTTAGGTAGATTTGTCAAAAACGTAGCATCTCCAATCTTGAACATGTGTAGAGAAAGTAGTGACCCTGTATAGTGTCAAACCCATTATCTTCAAGTGACATGGAAGCACTATAGGTAGCATACCAATGTAATACGAAAATAGACTATTCCATAGCGCAAAGGCACTATAGAATGTCTGCATTTTACTGCTGAGGGAGTTAGCACTTCACAAAAACCCTAAAACTATGAGAATCAATGCTTAAAATATTGTATAGGTGGCAGAGATAATACTTGATTATCAGTTAACCCTCTCAAAAAAGGAACCATCCTAAAAAAATGGGGCTCACCTTTCACCAACTATTTTGTTACCTTGACACTTAACCTCACACTCTTTCTAGTAGAAGGAGGAGCTTCATTTTGCACAACAAAATTCTTTTTCTTAGCAATGACGGGCTTTTTCAGTGGGGTTGTGCTCTCCTTGACTGCTGGTTTTTCATTCTCAATGGCAGATTCAACCAATACCTGCAAATTTCTTTGGGCTACCTCATCTTGAAAATGATGCAACTCTGCTTTTAGCTTCCTGTTCTAAGACTGAAAGCCTCTATTCTACCTGTAAAGGTTCTTTAGCTGTCTATGAAGGGGCTGATCTGTTCTTGCTGCAAACCTTGCTAAGTCAAGGGTGTGACTGTAGCCATTCATAATCTCTGTCATCTTGGCTCTGTCAGATATGGCTTCCTTTTTCAATTGAGCCACCTCCTTCCTAGCATCCCTAAGTTGCCTAATTAATATTTTGAATGTTTGACCATCAGGGGGAGTAGAGACATGCCCAGTCTCAACAGGATTCTTCTTAGTCTCCTCTTCCATATGCACAGGAATTTCCTTGTCTACTTCATCAGGCTGCTTGGTGGCTTTTCTTTTGTCCTTCTTATTTTGCACAGGGGTTTCCTCTATTCTTTCCACAAGATTTCCAATGCCTCTACCCTTCTTCTTTTGTACAAGGATCTCAGGTAGAGACTGTTCTTCAACAACTTCCCTAGGAATTGATGATCTTGTGAAAGGTCTTCGGCCCTTGGTATTGACTGCTGGAGGAGAAGAGGGGAAGTGTAGCTTCTTCCATTTCTTGGATGTAGTTCTGGTAGAAGAAGGAACCTCTTCTAACCCTGGTGGAGGAGGTGGTGAAAAATATCTTTGTGGGGAAGGACAAGCTTCCTCCTCAGCTCTTGTGACCTGCTTGCTGACCTCTGAAACTTGAACATGGGTTCTTCCCTTTCTCTTCCTACTGGTCCCTTCTTCAACAACACTGGTGGGTGATAATGGTTTTGCATTCTGTGATTGAGGAGTAGATGCTAGATCCAACTTGAAATGAGAAGTAACAACAAAATGCTCCCATGAAATCTCTTTCTTACCCAATTCCTCAGAGACTAGCATTCTGATCAATCCAGAGTGGAAAAGGCTAGAATCCAAATCCTTAGATTTGGATTGAATCCTGTCTGACATCTTACCTATGCTCCTTAACAAATAATAGGGGATATTCATTTCAACTTTACCAGTAAAATGAAGCAAAATCCTTATATGGTACTGGTACAAAGTGTTAAATATCCCTTCACATGTAAAATATCTTTGGATGATCTTCAATATTCTATCAAACTATTCAATCATTTGACTCCTTGGCACACCTTTAGACAAATCACTGGCTTGATGTTAAGGTTTAAAAAGATCTTTGTCATAGGTTGAACTCAAAGCCATGGATTTGGATTTGAACCACTTTTCTCCTGTAATTGGGATTACTGTTGCAACTGAGATAGAGACTTCTGTCACCTCAAATTCCAAATCCCCAACTTTGGTTCTTCTGCCATCAAAATGTAATGCAAACTGTCTTGTTACCTCTGGATGGCCTCTTTGCATGTTCTGGCAGAAAGAGAGGCATCCTGCTCTTTGAAAGACCTCTCTTTCCATGGGCTCTGTATAAAAAAGATGCATGTCCATAGGTTCTGTCCTAACCACCTTGCCACCTTTGTGTGTCTTCCTCGATTGAGGAGTCTCCATGGCTTAGAATGAGAGCTTTTAAAGGCTTATGGGATAGTAATAACTAGGAAGACTTGAAATCGGGCTTCAAATGTACAAGGTTGGCCTTTTAAAATGGACTGGTGCTAGTAATCCAAGCCTGACTGTGGGAATTACAACCTTAGGTTTGTACAGGTATTTGAGAGTGTAGACAGTGAGGGGGTATTCTATAATTGGCCCTTTGCAACTAAGTAAAAATGCTTAACTCCAAAATGAAAGGAAGCAGGGGAGACACAGAGGGTTTAAGAAATGCCTCTAGGTAGCGCGATGCATATGTAGAGGATAGGCTATTTAGGTTCTTGCAACTTCTATGGTTATGGAAGGCATAAGTAATCAGACCTAGATACAAGAAATGGAGTTCACAGGTCTGAAAAAGAGAGGATACAAGGCTAGCATGAAAAGACGAGTCCCTTACAATTGTGCAAGCTCGACAAAACAAAACCTGAGTGCAAATTCTTTGTGAAAATTAATGTGCAGAGGAGACAACACGAGATACCTGTGGAGTGAACACTTGTTGGAATCTTCAACGAAATATTAGGATGAAGCTACGAACATTTCGACCCTCAAATCTACCTCAACATCATATTTAGTCGCACTTCTGTCGCCTTATCAGCACTATGAGTTTGAGCAGCACAACATTCTTGATTTTCAAATCATAAAACATTACCAGGGCTCATAAATGCGAGATCTTGGAGGTATCTTTAACCAACTCCTGGCATTGAAAACAAGGAACATGACATCAGTTGTGGAAATCATGACTCTTGGTGGAAGTATGTGTTGGAAATGTTTAACAGGTAGCATATGCTTGTCATTGATGGCAAGTACAGCAATGAAGATGGCATGGGTGCAGGAAGAATGTACAAAGGATTGTTGGCATGTTTTACAGGCAGCATAGACTTGTCATTGATGGCAAGTACAGTAGTGATGATGGATTAAGTACAACAGTGAAGATGGAAGGTTCAGAGAGGTGAATGATCGAAAGCAGACGTTGAAATCCTTTAAGGATTCGAGGAGAATAAGCTCAGGAGGAATAGATTTCTTATACATGCAGGAAGCTCAGGAAAGAGACCAAGAGCCGTTGGATCTCACTCGGAAATCCCAACAGCTGTTGGATCGAGAGAAGCTGCGCAGATGTTAAGCGTAGGAGTTGGCGTGCAGAAGAAGTGATTTGAGCCGTCAAATTGGAAGTAGATACCTGTCAGCCATAGGATCTGCAGAAAGTGCACGGAGGTTAAGCCCTAGTGTGCAGAGGAGAAATCCCGGACAAGTCATCGGGATGGAGAGAGAATCCTAGCCGTCAGATTGGATAGGAGATGCACAAGGTTTATCATCGGGAAAGCCAAGGTGAAATTCTGACAGGATCTGGACCGTCCATTTGTATGGACGCGTGGCAGCCGGGAGGCTTCATCGAAGATTCGGGGATCGGGACTTTGAAATGTCCAATTCACTTGACATCGAAAACCTCGAAATCGCGATATGCGATTTCGCGATTTGATCGCAGCCATTAAAGTGGGCATGAGATCTGGACCGTTGATTTCCTTCATCAGAGAATCGGAGATCGGGATTTCAATATGCAAAGAACATAGTGCAATGAAAACCTCGATTTCGCGATATGAAAAATCATGAGTTAATCACAGCCGTTGGATAAGAAGTGATCTGGACCGTTGATCATAGCCCTGGTCGAAGTTTCGGGGATCGGGTTTTTGAAATGTCCAATTCACTTGTCAACAAGAACCTCGAAATCGTGATGAGTGAAATTTCGACTGAACTTGAACCGTCAGATCAAGATATGATCTAGACCATCGACTCAACCCACGTCAACAGACCACGTCAGCTAAGCGACACATGGCACAACCAGGTAGTGACAAGTGTCAGACATATTCAACACCTCAAGCACATGTAAGTAATGAATCAGAGTGACACGTGGCAGTGTTTAACACGTGTCAAACCACATGTGACGTCAGCAGAGGCATCGGCGATCGGGACTTTGTAATGCCAAAATCTCTTGACATCAAGAACTCTGAAATCGCAAAATGCGATTTCACGATTTAATCGCATCCGTTGAATCCAGAATGAATCTGAACCGTAGATCCTATCCCTGGTCGGAGTTTCGGGGATTGGGTTTTGGTATTGACAAGAACATTGAACATCAGACATCGCGAAATCGCGATACGCGATTTCCCGATAAGGCATATAGCCTATGGGCCACCCAGGAGTCAGTGGAGGACAGGTGTAAGGAGTACAAAGGAAGTCGGGAATCGGCATATCGCAGGTCCAGGGGGTGTATGCACATTATCATTGTAAACCCCGAAACCCCGACGAGAGGTATGGTGGCGGTCACATGATAGCTGGTCACATGGACTATTGTGTAACAGGAAGGGGCTAAATATCGGGAAAGGAGCACATCGGGGATCGGAGAATCAGGGGTTCCGAGTACATGTGCATCTCGACACTGAGAATGCCGAAATCGCGATGAGTGAAATCCCGATGGGATCTGAACCGTTGGATCAATTATTGATCGGAGGGCTGTTGTTCTTCCCCACACATTAACGCTTATGTTATGAATCCGTTAAGAGAAATGGACTGATGATGACAAATCAGTTAGCGTTTCAGTTGCTAAGAAAGGTGTTCTTGTTTTGGCTGAGAAAAGGTGAAGTGAAACGGTCGGTGAGGTGGGTGTAAAAGAAAATGAGACAGACTATGCATGGTGGGCGATTTTGGAAGAAAAAGAGCTTGTAATTGAAACGGAAAGGATGAGCTCGACTGTTATAGAGAAGACGAAGAGTCTCAACTGCCAGAGAGGCTGAGGAATCTCAGCATAACACCCATTGATGCTGAACGCGTGGGAAAAAGGGCCAGAGAAGCTGAAGAGTTACCATGAGTATCAGGTAGAGCACTCGAGAGGTGGATAATATGGGCACGGTGTGAGCATGCAGAGTGTGACACACATTGCATGCACGAGGTGCACAAAAACTATAAGTACAGAGTGTAGAGAAGAGATGAGGTTGTTGTTGCTGTGGGAATTTGCTGTGATTGTAGCTGGTGAAGGTGATCCATGTGTGAAGAATAAGGAGAGTGCAGCAGCTGAATTGAACAGAAGAGGATCTTTGCAGTGAATGGGTATGGCGCACAAAACTTAAAAGGCAGAAGAATAGACAGCGCAAGAGAGGTGTGCAGGAAGGCAATGATGCAGACAGAGTAATGAAATGCAGCAGAACAGTGATGAGTCTGGTATGCCATTGTTGAACATTATATCACTGTAATAAGTTTGAGTAACAATGAATTTATATTTCAGGGTGGTTGGGAGGTGCTTGGGAGGACTATTGTCCTCATAGGTTCAAGTGGGTGCTTGAACACAGGGAGTTGTAGCTTCCATCTGGTGGCAGCCAGAAAAACCAGGGTGGCAGGGTGGTGCAAGGGATAACTCTTGTTCTCTGTTATACAAGTTGGGGCCTGAATGATTGGAGGTTGGTGCTTCCATCCAGTTGGTGTTGGAAACACTCAGGGAGTTGGTTCTAGAGAAACCAGGGAGTTGGTGCTTCCTTCTAGTGGGTGCTAGAGAAACCAGGGAGTTGGTGCTTCCTTCTAGTGGGTGCTAGAGAAAACAGAGAGTTGGTGCTCTCAGCAAGTTGCAGCTTGCAAAATAGAGGTTGTAGCCTCATTATGAGTTGGTGCTCATATGTATGATAATGTA
>ML780374.1:322769-392943 GCA_009831015.1 Picea engelmannii | reverse complement strand
GTTTCGATGGCTTCTTTAGTTCGGAGGATTCAAGGAATGCTTACTTGGTGACAACCTCTTTCTTGCCAAGGTTACCCACGAACCTGAAAACAATCATGAAAACAATGTAGATAGGTGTGAAAACATTAAAGAAAACATTGCAGAATCGCAGATAGGTGGCAGGTCTAGTGAACATATTAAGATGCGCGTCATTATGTTATATGCTTCCGACAAACGACGAAAACCTATCAAGGATCTCTCCCTTAAAATACACCTTCGGTGTAATTAACAAGCACGTCTAGTAGCAAATATATATGAATACTCATTAATTATGGTCGTGATCTGAGTGGATATGTAAGAGCTTTGATGGAAAAACATCAATATCATATAAAAACATCATTATCATTATGAAATTTTAGGAGTTTCAACCCAAATAGAATAAAAATAAAATTGATAAAACACAACACAAAAACATCATTATGGAATTGAATAAAAACATCATTATGTAATTGAATTAGTTTAGAACTATGAATATTATGTATGGAATTTTGAATTAAATAAGAATTATGAAGATTATGTATGGAATTATTAAAGATAATCAGAATAAAAATAAGATAAAGAAATTTGTATGGTTTTATGTTTATCTTTATAATCACAACGTTTATGTATAATGGTTAAAGTTGGACAAAATTTCAGCATCAAATAAATTTGTATAAAAATAAATAAAATCAAAATTTTAAAACCCTTTTACATCAAACTTCTGCAAAATTTTAAAACCCTTTTACATCAAACTTCCAAACCATACATTTATAACAATTTTGTCTGTAAATATGTATTTCACACTAGGTACTAATGAAAACCCTTTTACATCAAACTTCTGCAAATTTTTAAAACCCTTTTACATCAAATTTCTAAACCATACATTTATAACAATTTTGTCTGTAAATATGTATTTCACATTAAGTACTAATGACAAATTTATCCGTGCTTAAATATTTTTCATAAGTTTGTCAATATTGATAGTTATATATTTATTTATTTCCTGTCAGTGAAATCTCACTTGTTGTAACAAACTTGCATTCCACTTCTTTCTCAATTTTGTCTTTACAAAATTTATTGAATTATGAAAGAAAACACAAACAAAATCTTTCGAAATCTCTACATCCAACTTCTTGAATTATCTTTAAGGTACGTTTAATGGTATTTGAATTATCTAATAAAATACATTTCTAGAATCTTATTAAAAAAAATAAATTAAAATGATAATTTTTATTAAATAAAATAAAATATATTTATTAAAAAATATTAATATTTTATAATAAAATTTAAGAAAATATATATACGCTATCCTTTAGATTTGAACGTATAACTTTTTAAATTTTATATAACATATAATATAAATAAGTAATATTATTTAATATTAAAACTTTATATATTAAATAAAAAAAAATGAAAACGACCAATTACACCCTCTTGTGCGGCCAAATAACTTTCATTACTTCTTTTACCTTTGACCTAACGACTTGTTGGATTTAAATTGTCTTGGCATTCATTAATGACAGGAGGTACATTTTCATGTTGTTTTTATACAATTAAAAAAACATTTTTATTATAACTATTTTTATGTTGATTATTATTTTAATATTATGATACTTTTGTGATTAATTAGATGGTGAGATTAATAATATATATATATATATATATATATATATATATATATATATATATATATATATATATATATATATATATATATATNGTTTTGGTTTTGGTTTTTGGTTTGTGGTTAATTAAAGTTGTTTTTATTTTGTAATTAAAAACTAAAAAAAAGTAGATGGCCTCCCTAAGCTAGATTGTAATTGGTTTTTGGTTTATGCAAATATAAGAGTTTTTGGAAGAATCTCTCTCTCATGCTATTATGTATTTTATTTTTATTTTTACTTTTGATTGGGTTCAATGAGTAAATGTTATGTTTTTTTTATTAATGTGTGGATGGTGACATGTGGTCATTATGTTATTTTCTAATTATATGTGGTCATCGTGGTTTTCTAGTTGATATACAATATACTTTTTTTTTAGGAATAGTATATGGATTATCTTGGAATTATACTAGACTATAGGGAATCTCATTTATTTTTTTTGGTATGATGAATGATTGTTTTTATGGAATCTTGAAATGCTACTTGTAAACTAAGCCATTAAGTTTTTACTGATACAAGAATATATGGGCTGAATTTGTGAATGAATATGTAAGAAATGGTAATATGGTGAATAGTGATGAATATACATTGTGTTCTATATGTTAATACTATAATGGTGTTTTTAGAAACCACCCACTTCCAGTTTAAATCTCTTATAAAATTTTAAGAAAGATGAAGTTAAAATATAGAAGTAATATCAAATAATTTTATATTAAGATGTAAATTTTAAATGTAAAGTATATATAAAATAATATTACTAGTATAAATTAATCATATGTGGTTAGGGTGTTTTGATCATAAGAAGGTAATTATGTGCAATTGATATATATATATATATATATATATATATATATATAATTTCACTATAATAATTTTAATTAGGATTTATGGAGCAACAAATTAATGCTTTGAATTTTTAATGAGCTATAAAGATAGTGGTAACAAAAAAATCAACATGTGGATGAGAAAGACATTAAGGTTGAGGAGAGGGAGTGCTTACTAGTGAGAACCTCCTCATATTGCAAGTGTATCAAAAGATTAAGCAATAGAAAAATATGTTGTTAGAATAAATCAATTAGATTAATAAAATGTGTTATATATATTATATATTTAAACTATAAATGTGGTGCATGGTGTGGTGTAGTTGTTTAGCTACCTTGTTATGGAAATAGGGTGCTTAAATCCCAATTAATGTCCTTAACCAAGAACTGAGATTTAAAAAAATAAAAATAAAAATTGATATTCAACCCAAGTCACCATAAGAGTGGGTTTCATGAGAAATTTTAATGCATTCAAAGCATTACCAAAATACATGGCATTTTGAGCAACACAATGACTGCAAGCATAGAATTATGTAACCCCTTCAAGATAGAGCGTGGAATCTAATTCTTAGAGTATGGAATAGAGAACTCAAAGTGCAGATTATAATTAAAGTCCAACTCGATATGTTTTAAGGTTTGGGTGATCATATTGAAACAAATCTTGTAACCTAGAAAAAAATAAATTGTTGACATGGGAAACATTGTGTGATGTATGACTTACGAGTCATCTTCCACTTTGTTAGGAAATGTAAGGCCTTTATTAAACTTGATTTTGAATGAAATGATGCTTTGAGAAAATGGGGTATCCCTTTTTCCCATAAATTTATTTGGTAGTAAGGATTCCAATGGAGTGTCATGGACTATTATGCATGAGTCCCTTGTAAGAGGGGTGCGTTAAAATGGGAACTCACATCTTGAAATGTGTTAATTAGTCTAGCAACTACTTTATCACTAAGAAGGATTTTTTTTTTCTTATGAAGAAAATCTAATTGAAAAATAAAATCTAGATGAGGAATGATGAACTCGTACTTCACATTGTTAAACATCTTTCAAGGAAAGGGGAAAAAAAACTTTAAAGTGATAGAGATGGAAAAGAAAAGAGTTAGAGGTCGGAGTTGGTAGGATTTATGTTGGTATAGAGGGTATAATTTTGAGACATACAAAATGCGATTGTGGGAAGAGAAGACCTTAAGGACAAGTGACTAAATATTTTTTAATGAACCCTTAACAATTTATTCTTGGTATAGAAATTCTCACTATGTATCATGTGTCAACATGGTACTCTTTATACTCTTTACATATAGGGACATTTGTAATAGTGTATTCTTGATAGAAAGCATGTCTTGCCTCGACTAAGATGAAGAGAATCCTATATTCGACATATAATTTTGTCAAGATCTAATTTTTATGACTTAAGAGGAAGTGAGATTGAGGACAATGACCAAATAAACCATCAAGTGATGACATCAAATGACAATCAATTAACAATATCTCAGTCAATGTTCTTGAGCATGAAAATTTTTTGAGTACCAATCTCATGAGTGATGGCATATGTATTATCAAGCTAAAAAGATAATCAAAGTCAATAACGATTGTTTATAATTATCAAGATATCCAAGGTGGGATTGTGTGTATGACTTAATGAAATTATGATTGAACTCAATATAAGATTCACTTAACTAAAGAACCAATAACAAGATAAGATTCTAATTGGTTGTCAAACTACTAGACTATACTTTAATATAGAACTTAGGAAGAATAAATCTATAAGATAAGCATATCTTTTCATTAATTCAATTACGACTTGTAATAAAATAGAGTTGGGGCACAATAAGATGCCTGCTGAATAGAGGTAGTGTCAATCAATATATTACTAGATTCAACATGTTTTTCATCAACTAAAGGTCTAGTGGGACCATTATAGCACATGATTTCTATCAAGGAAGAGACATAGTAGTTGTGTCATGAAATTTCCTTATATTATGAATGACCATAACTTCGGGACGAAGTTTCTTGAAGGGTGGGTGTATGTAATGCCACATATTTTGGCCTTAGGCAGTTATAACTTTGTTTTTTCTCATCATAGTAATTCATTGCTTAGTAACTATTTGGACTTAGTGAAACTGATATAGAAATGTGAGAGGTGTACATATAGACCTATTTATGTGTTTCATAATATTATTTTTATTGTCATATGTTCATGATGTTGATCATAATGTGATTTGGTTAAACATGTCAACATACACTTCTTAATTGAACGTTAATATAGATATGGATTCTTATATGAAATCATGATGTATATTTGTGGATATGAGTTATTGGTGAACTAACCTACAGGTTGATGAACTATGTGATAGTCAAATGACTATAGTACTGAGGTAACTTGGATGTTGCAGGCATAAAAAAAGATAGCATATGCTATAAGTTTCACTTATTATTTAATTTATGATTCAAAATATTGCTATGATCTATGGTAAGTGTGGTTTTGACAGGACGTATAGCTTGCCCAGAGTGGTTGTTTGATGACGTGACTCTAAGAACATTAGTAGCACAGTATGGATTGATGTAGGGTGTTGACCCTATTTCTATGAGGATGGGTGGAGGTATTTCCCACCATTTATCCTTCGAAACCTAGAGTCGTGGGAGGGTTGTGTGAAGCCACACTCTCCTAGATGTGTGATGACGACTGCTATTTTCCTACTAGGGAAGCTTGGTCGAGATGTATGACATTTCTACTTGCGAGTTCTATCTGGAGTTAGGTCAATATAGTTGAATCTCTAGCTTAGTCCAACAAAAGGAAAGGATAGGATGGAAGATGGAAGTAGGTCAGGAAGGAAGGATGCTTCTATGTTAGTTGAGAATATTGATTGGGGATTAGATGTGCCACTGTTGTTTACTCACTTGGTTCCTCCCATGTTTAAAACCTTATTTTGATCACCTTTTGATATTTTAAGTGTGATAATCAGTTATTGATGAATTATTGTAATTTTTTTCGTTAAGATTGTTAAATGATGCATTCCTTTGATTTGTTGTCCTACATGCCTTGGTGTGATCATACAGGAACTATGCATTAGAGGTAGTGGTTGTTTAATGTTAATACATGTATAAGATATGTGTTCGCTAGATACACACACATACCCTGCACATGTGCACTAGAAGAATTAATTAATGTGTTAATTATTTAACTAGATTATTAACTATTCAATTAAATGGTTTAATGACTATGTAAATTATATTGCATATAAAAATATCCGGTAGCATGGAATATTTCTTTTGACTTTGATTGATGATTGGTATGATCAATTAAATGAGTATGGTGGGTTGTCATGTACATTTTGGGAAAAATTTTCAAGTTTCATTTATAATCTAGCATGAGAAGAAATACTTTGCATTTTATTTATGCTTATTTTATGTAAGTCATTTATATTTTAGTATATTTTAAATTTTCCCAAAAATATAGATAAGGGAGGTTGATGACTAATAATGAGGGTGGTTAAGGATACTTGGGGAAGGGGGATATGGAAACTTGATAAATAGGAGAAGGAAGTGGTGATGAGGGGCATTGAGAGGTTGGAGCATGTTGAGAGGTTGGGCAATTATTGGAAGATATAATTCTTGTGAGTCTTCTTAGAGCATATGTTTTTTGCTTTTCTTGGAGTCATGGGCATAGAGGGCCAAGAAACCTTAGAAACCGGAAGGTTTCTTGGAGCTAGCAATCCGGCTAGGATCCTAGTTGGCTGGGAGGATTTCGTTGTTTCACTATGGGAAAGTAGAAAAATAATGCTTGAAATCATCATCCTACTACGGGCATAACTACATTGCAAATGGTCATCTTCAACAGACTAGGGAGGAGGTATTTTACTTGGTATATTTTGTCAGTATGTGTTTTTTATGTTTATGAAATTTTACATAAAAAGAAAAATATTTGCTTATATCAAATAGCTCAATGCGTATGTGTATAAATTGTCACTTATTAATTCATAGCCTCTCATGAGAGGCGTTACACTTGATGAGGGTTTTGAAATCCTCCCACCTAGTTACTAGCTGATCACCCTCCATCCTGAGTGTTTTCATGTGGCTTTCCCACCAGGTTAAGGCATGGTCCTCTAACTTCAATCTAGCAAATGAAATCTTTTGCACTTCATATATATGGTCAATGCTAAAATAAACTTCTAGTTGTTGCAACCAATGATTCGATTTTAATGCATCAATCTCACCTTGGTATGGATTTATGTCCACTTTTGCTTCCATATTGAATAAAGATTGTGAAGGGTTCACGAAACTCAAACTTGGTTGCTCTTTCTCAAATTCTTTCCATGAACCCTTTCCCGAGTCTTCCCTATCTCCTGATTTTACCTCTGATTCGATCTCTAAATTAGAGCCTCCATAATATCCGAATGATTCAAGCTTGCTTGCTAGAGCCGCCATGAGGAGGTTCATATTGTGACTGACGTCGACAATTTGTGCTTCCAACCTCTCAAAACTCTCTTCTGCTAGATCTCAAGGGTTATTATGAAAAGGCTCGTTTGCCATGGATAGGGTTTATGCAACTTATTTTTAAGCTAATTTGTGGATACTGCAACTTCCCAAAAATACCTAAAAGAAAAACCTACTCTGATGCCAATATGATCTGTAAATTTTTGTGGATATTTCACTGGAGTAGTTTGTCACAACAGATTCAATAAAATACCAAAAATATTTACTATTAAGGTTATTTTTTCTTTATATCTCCAAAATATTTAGTTACTGGTTTTCTACTTATGCATGAAATAGATAAAATGCAGAAAAATAGAGAACAATAAAATACAATCACACCATCCACAAATAAACATATGATATGACCTAGTGTTAGCATTGGGAGTCACCCTCAGAATGCAAGAGGATAAGCCCAGTACCCATCAAAAAGTAAAATGGATTAAAATGGTTTGGGTAGGCGGATCAATAAGACTACAGGGAGAGGAAAAGATAACAGAAGTAACTGCAGATCAGTTGAGATCATTGGGCTATGGAGTCCTAAGTATCGTGAATAATGAAGGCATTTAAACTGCCTATCAGACAAAAGGATTTATGTAGTGATGAGAAAAATAAAAAGAGAATGTGTCCGAGTGATAAACGACAAAACATGGGCAAGATGACATCAGATCCTCCACCGCCTTAGGAATACATGAATCACAGATGCTACATTCAGATAAGAAGGAAAACATGAAGGGTCTGAGTGATCAACGATGAACATCGGAAAGATGACAACAAATCTTCCACTGCCTCAAGAATCCATGAATCACAGATACTACATTCAGACAAGAAGGAAAACAGGAAGGGTTTGAGTGATGAACCATGGAAGATGGGAAATATGACATCGGATCCTCTATGGCCTCAGGAATCCATAAATCAGAGAAATTACATCCAGAAAAGAAAAAAACAATAACGTATGTGTGATAAACCATGAAAAATGGGCAAGATGACAGTAGATCCTCTATCGCCTTAGGAATCCATAGATCAAAGAGATTACATCCAGAGAAGAAAAACATAACAACATGTAAACTAAGAAGATAGTTTGATAAAAACAACTCAAAGGAATCTTCAATAACATAATATTTACAATCCAAGCCCTCAAGCCTACAAACTGAGAAATATAGATCCCTGATCCTAAAACTTTCTAGGATCTCCAGCCTATGAAAAACACCTCCATTTACAAAATCTAAACTAATCTATTTATAATTAGAATAGTCCACAACTTCCAGGAGTATGACCTAGCCATCTCATTCAAATATTTCATCTGTGCATCCTTCTGTCAGACTGTGTGTGTTTTTTCCTATCAGAAGCAAGCTCAGATCAATATGGGTCTTTTTGGAAAAAACTGCCCTCTGTGGTACCTCAGGCTGACAGTCCATTATTCTCGGCCATGGATTCTGTGCCTTCTATTTATGGACTGAGCTGAGGTTTCAACTACCAATCCTTTTCCATTAACTGAATCCTCTTCGGTATGAGAGCGCAACAAGACAACTATCAGGAGGCCACCTGTCACTACTGGATAAGGCATCATATGCGCACATAATTTTGGGGCCGCAGGAAGTGGTTTATGTTGGGTATGTGTTATATTCTTTGCATGTGTGTGTGTGGGTGCGTTAAGTTCGACAACTGCGTCTGACGATCCCTCGCACTAGTGCTCTGTTTGTGCCATGTGCGTCGGGATCTTTCCTAGGGGGGTCCCAGGGGGGGCCAGGTATGCCCCCCCCCCCCCAGGTTACACGCAGCATTCGGGGCAGTGCCCCAAAAATTGTTTTGGGGCGGTTTTTGCTATTTTTAGCGGATTTTGCTATTTTTAACGGTTTTGTAAATTAATCCCAGAATAAGGGATTAGGGTTTTGGTATCTATGAAATACCTAAAAACATTGTATATATTGTATGGTGAATGGTGAAATTTGAGATAATGAATATAAGAAAGGTTTTCCCGGTTGAGGGTTTCCGGTATAAAATCTCTATGTACTCTGTGTATGAGCGATTGATTAATTTCTGTCTTGCTTAAGAATCTATATGCATTGCTTTACTTTGTAGTTTTAAAACTTACAGTTTACGCCCACACCACTTTCGGGCCTGAAATGCACCCTCCTCCACCACGTAGCCTCCTCACAAAACTGTGGTTAGGATTTCGGCCTGCTCAAGGCCTTTTATTGCCCGAGCATGTTCCGGCCTCGAAATAATTTGAGGTCGTTGATATAGATGGGATCTGAGATCTGGGCATGCTGGCTACTTTAGTGCCCCCACTAAAGCTTCTATCCATCTGCCAACCTTGGAATCATTCTAACCGTACTTGGAGATGGCGCTAATTTTGGCGTTGAACAAGAAAACTTCTTGAAGGATGATCTGACGTGGTGGCCTGACATCGCTATGCTGACATGTCATGAAAAGAGAGGTGACATGTGTCGGTGCCAGATGGATGCCAGGTTTCATGACTGATGAGAGCGCCACATGTATGAACTGATGACTGCCACGTAATTTGGCACTTCAGAGCTCAGGGGAAGTCTTCATGTAGAGCTGGAGCTCCGAAGTGAATGATGACTGTCGATCTGAGGAGGACATGTGATAGAGATCTGTGGACTCCAGGAGAAACTACTTCAGAGGATAACGGGAGTGGGGAGGCTCAAACTCCCAGAGCCTGAAGTCCCAAAGTAAACTACCATCGATAGATTTGGAAGGACATGCATCAATGATCGGTGGACTTCAGGAGAAAACATTCTGGATGAAAGCGAGAGGGGGGAAGCTAAAATCCCAAAGCCCAGATTCCTAAAGTAAATCATGACCGTCTATTGGATGAGGACATGTGGTGCTTTATCTGTAACTCCGAGGCTTCTACCTAGCCACTCATCCTCGTGCAATTTAACATGCCGAATACATGAGAGACGTTGATCTGACATACTCCTGGGATTTCCGTCGTTGGAAAAATAAACCCATTTGCTCACCTGTATTTCAACCCGAAATGGACTACTTTTGAATGCTGCACTTGGACATTTCCTGTGCAGACCATGGACTTGGACGACCTACTTCCCTTGACAACTATATGTGATAACATTTGTCTCCATAGGGGATGGCATGCTCCATGCAAGTTGCTAAGAACACGCAGTTCCAGTGCCTTAGCTGTTGGGTTGTGGAGTCGAGCTCAAATACATTTTGTTGAGGACCACATGCTAACATGTACACTATTCTACTTACAAAAAGAAAACAAACAAACATGCTCTAAAAGGAACTTATTTATGTACAATCCTAGAGTAACTGACTTTTTACAATGTGCTAGGTGAAAACAAACTTCCACCAAAGCCATTCAAATAACTTCCTAATTGAAAACTTACTTACTCTGTCACTGGTCAACAAGGGACAATGAAACTGTGACAACAAATTGATCACATTATTCAGATTTCCTCCTAATGATGACAGTAAGATAAGGTTTGGAGGCTCCAATACATTAAGGAAATGCAACTTCATGTATTCCCCTACAGGGTCATAAAATAGGTGATAAAACCTACTGGGTTGGTAACAGAAAACCTGCTCTGCTTTACAACTACTCAAATATGGTTGAATGTCTATGGTAAGCACAAGTGAGTGAAAGGCTGATGTAGGCTGCTAATCCACTTCTCTTTTTCCTTCTCTGATAACATCTGTTAGCTAATGGAAAAAAATATCCTCATATATATCAATGGATGGTTGTTCCTCTTTAACATGCTGCTCATATTGTTGTTTGAAATGAATGGGTATGTATTCTACATTTCTGGTTTTTCCTCGTTCTAGCTCCAACATGTTATCTTCAGACTTGTAGATTTCCTTTTTCTCAACCATTTCAGAAGGAAGGGGAAAAATTTTCTCATGACCTTCAACATCACTTTCCTCATAGTTAATCAAATCTTTATGAGAACATAGAACAATATATGTATCATAACAATAACTAACTGAGTCACCTAGAATAATGCAAGATGTATCCAAAGCCTTGATATCATCAATTTCATCATTAATGTAATTCCCAACATCATATTTTTGAATAAAAGGATTAGAATAAGATTCATATATAACCAAATATTCCTCCACTTCCTCAATGGAAAAATCCCTACTACTAGAAGAACTAATAAGTGACTGTCGAATATGAGATCCAAATTCTTCACAATAGTTTTTAAAAAGAAAATCAGCTGGAAAAAACCTTTTACAATGCTTACTGAATGCAGCATGGAACTGTTCCATGGAGGAGATGCTAGCAGGGGGAAAGGATCGATACCACAAGAATCTCCCTCTAATGAGTACATGAGCATATTCATTAATACATCCCCATGATGTATTCCCCACTGATGCATGAGTTCATGAAACTCAAGCAAATGATCAGTAGGGTTGTTATCTCTATGTTCTCTAAATATGGGAAAAAAATCACCCCACTCATCTATAGTAGGAACAACATTTGGAAAACCAGGAACAACAGAGAAATTAAAAGGATCAAACCTCCGAGCCAAGATGGCTTCCATCTGAAAATATGACTTCTTAAAACTGTGGAGTTTCCACTAGATTCTTTAACCATGGAGTCTCTAGGTGAATGATATGAAGTCTTAATGTGTCTAGTATTTGTTCACCATCAAAGATCAGATTTTATCATTATCGTTATCCCAGGGAAAGATATTTCGTTACTCTGTTCCCCAAGAACAACGCCATTAATGTTATCACTAAGAGTCACCCTCAAACTACAAGAGGATAAGCCCAGTACCCATCAAAAAATAAAATAGATTAAAATGGTTTGGGTAGGTGGATCAGTAATACTCTAGGGAGAGGAAAAGATAACAAAAGTAATTGCAGATAAATTTAGACCGTTGGGCTACAGATTCCTAAGTATCGTGAATAATGAAGGCATTTAAACTTCCTATCAGAAAAAATTATTTATGTGGCGATGAGGAGAAGAAAAAGAGAATGTGTCTGAGTGGTAAACGGTGAAACATGGGAAACATGACAACAGATCCTCCACCGCCTCAAGAATCCATGAATCACAGATGGTACATTCATACAAGAAGGAAAACATGAAGGGTCTGAGTGATGAATGATGAACATGGGAAAGATGAAAGTAGATCCTCCACCGCCTCAGGAATCCATGAATCATAGATACTACATTCAGACAAGAAGAAAAACAAGAAGGGTCTGAGTGATGAACCATGAAAGATGGGAAAGATGACAACAGATCCTCTACCACCTTAGGAATCCATAGATCGGAGAGATTACATCTAGACAAGAAGAAAAACAATAACATATGTGTGATAAACCATGGAAAATGGGCAAGATGACAACATATCCTCTACCGCCTCAAGAATCCATAGATCAGAGAGATTACATCCAGACAAGAAAAACATAACAACATGTAAAATGAGAAGATAGTCTGATAAAAAAAACTCAAAGGAATCTTCAATAACTTAATATTTACAATCCAAGCCCTCAGGCCTACAAACTGAGAAATATAGAGCCTTGCTCCTAAAACACTCTAGGCTCTCCAGCCTCTGAAAAATACCTCCATTTAAAAAATCTAAACTGATCTATTTATAATCAGAATAGTCCACAACTTTCAGGAGTATGACTTGGCCATCTCATTCAAATCTTTTGTCTACACATCCTTCTGTCAAACTGTGTCTGTGTTCTCCTATCAGACGCGAGCTCAGGTCAGTATGGGTATTTCTGGAGAAAACTTCCCTCTGTGGTACCTCAAGTTGACAATCTAGTATTATCAGCCATGGCTTCTACACCTTCTATTTATGGACTGAGTTGAGGTTTCAGCGACCAGCCCTTTTCCATTAACTGAATCCTCCTCAGTATCAGAGCACGGCGGGATGACTATCAGGTGGTCACCTATCACTATTAGATAAGGCATCATATGTGCACATGATTTCGAGGCCGCGGGAATCGGTTTAGGCCCACACCGCTTTCGGGCCTGAAATGTACCCTCCTCTTCCATGTAGCCTCCTCGCAAAACCATGGTTAGGCTTTTGGCCCACTCAAGGCCTTTTATTTCCTGAGCATGTTATGGCCCCGAAATTATTTGAGGTCGTTGATCTTGACGGGATCTGAGATCTGGGCGTGCCGACTACTTTAGCACCCCCGCCAAATCTTTTATCTACTTACCAACCTTGGAATCATTCTAACCGCGCTTGGAGATGGCACTAATTTTGGAGCTGAACAAGAACAATTCCCAGAGGATGATTTGACGTGGTGGCCCGATGTCACTATGCTGATGTGTCATGAAAAGAGAGGTGACACATGTTGGTGCCATATGGATGCCAAGTGTCATGAATGATGAGAGTGCGACATGTCTGAATTGATGACTTCCACATACTTTGGCACTTCAGAGCTCGGGGGCGGTTTTCATGTAGAGCTAGAGCTTTGAAGTGAATGATGACCATCGATCTAAGGAGGACACGCAACATGGATTTTTGGACTCTGGGAGAAACTACTTCGGAGGAAAAAAGGAGTGGGGAGGCTGAAACTCCTGAATCTCGAAGTAACGAAATAAAATACCATCGATATATCTAGAAGGACACGTGACAATGATTGGTGGACTTCGCGATAAAGCATTTCGGATGAAAGCGAGAGGGCAGAAGCTAAAACTCCCGAAGCCCAGATTCTGAAAGTAAACTGTGAACGTCCACTGGATGAGGACACATGGTGATTGATCTGAAACTCCAAGGATTCTACCTAGCCA
Organism: Picea engelmannii; assembly: GCA_009831015.1. Taxonomy (NCBI): domain Eukaryota; kingdom Viridiplantae; phylum Streptophyta; class Pinopsida; order Pinales; family Pinaceae; genus Picea; species Picea engelmannii. Next base: position 379,231 of record ML780374.1, on the reverse strand, counting down.
CTAATCCTCACATAATTTGACATGCCGAATACACGCGAGCCATTGATCTGACCTTCTCCTAGGATTTCTATCGTTGGAAAAATAAACCCATATGCTTGCCTATATTTCAACCCGAAATGGATTTCTTTTGAATGCTGCACTTGGACACTTCCTGTGCAGACCAAGGACTTGGACAACCTGCTTCCCTTGACAACTATATGTGATAACACCTGGGAAACCCAATATGAGAGAAAACCCAACTAGAAGGTGAGATTGCTTTGCTCTCCTTTATCTGGTATAGAAATGATGCAAGTACAAAGAAAGAGGCAGTATGTGTGGAGTTTCTTATGACTTGTGACCTGTATGGCTACTAAAAAATATATCCTCCTCTGTTATTCTCATAGAATACCACTCTTAGATGTTTTTCTCAACTACAAAACAAGATACAATGCAAAATAATGGAACCCCTTCTCCTCCTAGTGGCCCGATATTTAACATAGTCCGATATCCATCTAGGGATAGGTTTTTTTACTTCCTCAACTCTCAATTGTGGTAGGGTTTTGAACCTTCTAGAGTATTCTTGAAATACCTCACCTAGATAGCCCCATATGCATGAATAATGGGGGCTGGTGTGGCATCCTCTCGTACCATGGTAGTCAACACAATAGGTCAACTTGCAGGAGGCATAACTTTTGCATACGAGCTCTGATTGACGCTTTTTTTGCACCGTTGGAAATGTCTCAATGTGTAGAATAGTTTCACAGGGTATGAGATATGGTGGGTGTTAGCACTCTATAAACTTTTTTCAGATGAATAGACAAATGACAGAGGTAACTATTTCAACTAGATTTGGAGCTGAAACACTAGCCTGCTCAACTCAAAGAGGGCTATCTCATGTCACTTGATATATCTTTGGCAATCACTAGCTAGATTTCATTTGTTTTGGGGGGTATTATGAAGTTGCTAAAGAAGTGGAGGGTAACATTTGGGATATGGAGTCAGAAATAAATAATGCAGTAGTAGGTCATTAGAACTTGTCTAGAGGAGAAAGGCTAAGTGAGGTAATGAGTCTGAGTTTTCAAATTGAAATTTGCATGGAAAAAGAGGAAAACGGAAACACATAACTTCTTCAGAACATATTAAAATGAATTCTAAAATAGTTGAGAAGAGATAACACATAAATTTAAATTACTAAGTCTAGAGCATCATCAGACAAATTCCGGACTTTTAACTCTCCAATTTAAAAGAGGAACTTGCAAATGGAATTTTAAAGACACAGGAAACACACACTATGAAAGAAGACATAACTCATATCACAACCAATTAGAATCTTTTCATATACATTTCAAAAAATTGCTTCTACATCATATATTCAGTTTAGTTCCATGATTTTACAAAGTCTACCTGCAACGTGGGCAGGCCCCCTCCTCCCTTTTTTTCTATATCTTTGGGATGATATATATAGAGGATTTACTGTGGGATTCAAAATGATTAAACTCCCCCATAGTTCTAAAGATAGAGGTTAGTTAAAAAAGGAGTAAAGTATAACGACAATTTTCCTATATTACAAGGATTGTTACAAACAAGTCTGACATATCTGAGATTTCTGTTTGAACGCCATATGTCCAAAATTTTCTGGAACATATTCAATTCTACTTGAGAATTCATTCCATCTTGGCGATTTCTTCCCTTAGCATGCTCAACCAGATTGGTTTATTTTCCCCAACGCTTTCAACCGCTTCAGTTCTGATCTCTGCCTTTTGTTGTTTTCTCTGCCTCTTCTTCACCGCACGATTGTAGAGTCCATCCACGTGTCCATTGATGATTAGATCCCTCATGACAGGATTTAGTCTGACCTCTGATTCTAGTTTTGTTGTAGGGTCAGTATGGAATTTGGTTGCTAAAATCTATGTAATCAACCTTTCTTCCTTACTCATCAATAAACTTCCCATGTTAGTTGAAAACCCTATTTCAATGGATATTGTTTGATTGGCCTTGTCCATGTCTTCAGAGAACATGATTTTTGTTTTCCTTAACTCTACAGAAATCTGGAATTCGTTCCAGTTTGAGATTACTCTACTTATGAATGAGACGATGATTTCCTGGAATAGAATAACGCCACCCATATTTTGAAGATCAGTAGTCATCGAGTTTTAATCATGAATTACTAACATGATTACTTGTAGGTACGTTGGTTTGTCACGCTTTACCAATTTATTTCAAATGATGAGTCTTTTAGTTAGTTATCCGACGACGTTCACCTGGCATTGCATGGACATGAAGTGATGTGATTTGACTAGCCGTCACCCTCCCCCACACCAATTATTGATTAGACATATTAGACCATGTGACATTGAGGCTTTGGTAAAATGGTTTTAGGAAGACCACTTTTCTCCTTGATGTACCTTTGAGGGCGCCACGTGTCCACAGATCAAACCAGGGTAGTTTTCCCCGGTCCACCTTCAAATAGTTATCTTCTGTGCTGCTTCATTCTCTGATATGTGCCTTAGCCGTCAATATGGGTTGCTTCAAGATTGATGGTCCATCGAGTCCTACCTCTCGCACCTCCTCTATATTTGTTCGCATGCCGTCACATATGACCTGGACCTCCAAATTGCGCTATGTCTCTACATTACTAAATATGAAACTCAATTTTCATGTATAATTGTTATGGTGATAACATAGGCTCCAAATGGGGATGCTATCCTCCCTTTGAGGTAGCAAAGAACTACAGATCTGGTACCTTCTTTGTTGGGCCACTTTCCAAACATGTGCTTGCATATGGTTATGTCTTTGAGACTGAAGGTCAAAATTTTAAAATTGGGTTGTTCTCAACTGGATACTAAAAAAGAAAATACTGCTAGGATCTAACTGTACTTACTGTTGAAAATTTAAGGCAATGCTTGAACAAAAAACTTATTCACACACTCCTACCTACCCTAACTGCTAAAAAGGACTGTCAATCAAGTGAAGTCATAATCCCAATACAACCATGACAACATTTTATCCACTGTTTGTTTTCTTTGCACTTGTTTGCTCCAAAGATTTTATGCTGATTCATTCAAAATTTCATTCATAGATTCAAGTCTCAAAAATTCAAGGACACTTAGACTGTTTACTTCCTCCAATAAGACTGCAAATGGATCTTCTAAAATATTCACAAAACAACTATCGTGCTTCACCCCTTCCGCTGCATTTTTGTTTTCAAGTGATTTAATTTGTTGATTTCTATTGAGAAACTGGCAGATTTGCCAAGAATTCTGGTAGTAAGAACTTTTTGAGTCATAAGGCAACCGTGACGGGAATACATCATCTGATGTAAGAAGATTTATATTTGATACAGACACTGATTCGTTACTTTCTTTATTCTTAAGCTTGCAATCCATTATTATTTGTAGCTTCTAATTTTAAACCCTTTCTATATAATGTGTCTTGGAGTAATGAATTATATGAAAGGATGTTTTATTTTTAGGAGCCAAGACAGAAGAGAAAAATTCCTTTACAAGTGTTTTTTCACTGCTTAGAGTCTCCATAGATGCAGTTTCAAAATCTTCATCCATGTCTAGGCTTCTTAGAAATAAGACAACCACGTCATTTTCAAGGGAAGAAAGACAACTCTAAAACACTTCGTCTTGCTGAAAATATTGTTGAATTTCTATGTTAGTTTCAGGAGAAGGAAAATAACCTTTAACAACAATTTCTTGCTCAACTTCTTCTTCCTTTTTGATTCGATGGTTAAGAACAATTTGCAAACCTGAATTTGAATATTCTCCCAAGTAATCGACTACATGATCATCTAATGCATGTGGGTTATGTTGGTCTTCATTACTGATAATAAAAACAGTGCCACTGCGAATGCAGTCAGACTTCCCCGTTTCTTCTGTCCTCTCATGATTTGCTTTCAACCGTTCAAAGGAGGAAAAACATAAGGGAAGATAGTTTTCATATGTAATTCCACTTCCTTCTTCATATTTGACATCATGCCTGGATGATTTCTGATTTGAAACATTACAAATATTTTGTTTCAACAGTTCGAAAGAGGAAAAACACAACAGCAAGGTTCTTTTACCTGATTCAAAACTTTCTTCAATATCTTCATTGTTGTTATAGGCACATTTTCGATTTCTTTGGATTGTTGAACATGATCATTTTTAGCTTTATCTTTGACCAACGACTTCACTTTTGAGTTGACAAGATCTTCTACACAACAAGTAATAGGGTCATCAAACACATGAGAAGAGGGGTGCAATATATTGTCAATTTGTCTCATTGGTTTAGTGTGATTTTTCATCAGCACCAATTCATTTGCCTCAACAATGATCTTAGAATTCTCTTTCAACAATTTAAATGCAACAAAGCATAAAGGTAGAGAATTCTCTTCAGCTGATCCGATATTTTTCTCCTTGTAACTGTGATACATAAGCTGATTTATCCCACTATACTGTTGAAAAGAAACGTTTTCAACATCACAATCATCCTCATATTTTTCATATACAGACAAATCAACAACATATGCAACATCATCTAACAAGAACAAACTTGGAACATCAATATGTTCTTCAACAAACTGATTTGCAAACTCATCCTCTTGACAGTCTACAAAAGAATAGATAAAATAATCAACCCCTTGCTTATCATGGAATGGATCAGAAGCTGAATCAACACCTCCTCTTTAAACAAGTGGAATATAATTTTTAGCAAAATCATAAGCATTTTAAACTCCAAGAGGACCTATGATATTGTCAATTCTATGCTCAAGATTCCAATCAACTATTTTATGTTCATATTCACTTTCATGTTCTTGAGCATTCAATCCCTCATTTTGGATCTGTTTACATGCTTGGATGTTGTGTTGAATGTCCTGAGCATCATTAAACATTTGTTGTAAGGACTTGGGTCTTCTTTCCATTAGGAGGAAAGACAAATATGGGTGAAGAGTAGTCGCATAATGGAGCACAGCTGTAGTTTCAGTGGGTTGAATTTCTTCAGGCAATTTGTAGTAAATACTGGAAAACCTTCTACTGAATATAAAGATAGTTTCATTGCTCTTCCTTTCCAAAGCATAGAACTTTGTAAGTTGTAACTCCAAAGATTTCTTCTTACCCCAAAACTTTAAGAAAACATTATTCAACTCCTCCCATGAGCCAATTGTTTCTGGATGCAAATGTTTTAACTAGTATTTGGTGTCTTGTTTCAAGGATTAAGAGAAGGCCCTCATACAAACATCATCATGGTTGATCTCAAACAAATCTACAAAATTCTCAAATCCTTGGATGTGCTTTTCAGCTGAGATTCCATCAGGGTCCCCATCAAACACATGTAGATACTCATAGTTCTTTGGAGGGAAATCGTGGAGTACTTGGGGTAGTTTCAAGGGTATGTATCTATGTTGGGTCTTGGAGGATGTTGGACCAAGTACAGGAGGAGAGATATCAACCTTGGCTTCATAGGGCTGATTAACTTGGTCATGGTCATCACATGGCCCAGATGGAAATTTTTTACCAATATCAGTGATACAATGAGGATATGTATGTACAACTTTAAGAGGAGGATATGCAATTTCAAAATTCTCATGATCATCATTAGAATGCAGCAGGTAAAGAAAAATTTGTTTGGCATGTTCAAGGAAGGAGCAGAGGTAATTTATAACAAATAGTAAAATTCTTTGGAGGAGATCCCATTTTAAGTACCTGTTTTCTTCCATGATGCCTTTTCATGCCTATGTCAGGGTATCTCATCTTCTAGTGGAGTCTCTGAATTTCATTTGAATCTTGAGTGGAGTCACCAATAATGTTTTGGAAGCTGGATTCTATATCAAGAGTGGAGTCGCCATTGAAAATTTAAATTTCTGGATTCTTCTACTAGTGGAATCACCTTCAAACTAACTTTCGATGTGTGGAGTCGCCAGAGCAGGAATACAACCAATATGTTCCTAAGTGTCTGCTACTCTTAGACCTTAGAACTCAACCATGTCATTCTTTCCCAGGGAAGATTTTTCAAATTCGTCCCCGGCAGCGGTGCCATAATGTTAACACTCTGTAAAATTTGTTTGGTTGAATAGACAAATGACAGAGGTAACTATTTCAACTAGCTTTAGAGCTGAAGCACTAGCCTACTCAACTCAAAGAGGGATATCGCATGTCACTTGATATATATTTGAAAATCACTGACTAGATTTGGTTCGTTTTGGGGGGTATTATGAAGTTGCTAAAGAAGTGGAGGGTAAAATTTGGGATATGGAGTTAGAAATAAATAATGTAGTAGCAAGTCATTAGAACTTGTCTAGAGGAGAAAGGCTAAGTGAGGCAATGAGTCTGAGTTTTCAAATTGAAATTTGCATGGAAAAAGAGGAAAAAGGAAACACATAACTGCTTCAGAGCATATTAGAATGAATTCTGAAATAGTTGAGAAGAGAGATCACATAAATTTAAATTGCTAAGTCTAGAGCATCATCAGATGAATTTCAGACTTTTAACTCTCCAATTTAAAAGAGGAACTTACAAATGGAATTTTAAAGACATAGGAAACAAACACTATGAAATAAGACATAACTCATATCACAACCAATTAGAATCTTTTCATAAATAGTTCAAAAAATTGCTTCTACATCATATATTCAGTTTAGGTCCATGATTTTACAAAGTCTACCTGCAACGAGGGAAGGCCCCCTCCTCCCTTTTTTTCTATATCTTTGGGATGATATATATAGAGGATTTACTATGGGATTCAAAATGATTAAACTCCCTGGTAGTTCTAAACATAGAGGCCAGTTACAAAAAGAGTATAGTTTAACGACAATTTTCCTATATTACAAGGATCATTACAAATAGGTCTGACATATCTCAGATTTCTATTTGAACACCATATGTCCAAAATTTTCTGGAACATATTCAATTCTACTTGAGAATTCATTCCAACTTGGCGATTTCTTCCCTTAGCGTGCTTAACCAGACTGGTTGATTTTCCCCAATGCTTTCAACCGCTTCAGTTTTGATCTCCGCCTTCTATTGTTTGCTCCGCCTCTTCTTCACTGCCTACTTGTAGAGTCCATCCATGTGTCCATTGATGATTATATCCCTCATGATAGGATTTAGTCTGACCTCTGATTTCGGTTCCATCGCAGGGTCAGTATGGAATTTGGTTGCTAAAATCTGTGCAATCAATCTTTATTCCTTACTCGTCGATAAAATTGCCATGTTAGTTGAAAACCCTATTTCAATGGATATTCTTTGATTGACCTTGTCCATGTCTTCAGAGAATGAGTTTTTTGTTTTCCTTAACTCTACAGAAATCCGATAGTCAGTCCAGTTTGAGATTACTCTACTTATGAATGAGACAATGATTTTTCGGAACAGAATAACGCCACCCATATTTTGAATATTGGTAGTCATCAAGTTTTATTCATGAATTACTGACAGGATTACTTGCAGGTACATTGGTTCGTCACGCTTTACCAATTTATTTTTAATGATGAGTTTTTTAGTTAATTATCTGATGACGTTCACCTGGGATTGCACGGACATGAAGTGAGGTGATTTGACCAGCTGTCACCCTCCCCCACACAAATTGTTGATTAGATGTATTAGACCATGTGACATCGGGGCTTTGGGAAAACGGTTTTAGATAGACCTCTTTTTGTCCCGATGTACCTCTGAGGGTGCCATGCGTCCACAGATGAAACCACAGTATTTTTCCCCGACCTGCCTTTGAATAGTTATCTTCTGCGCTGCTTCATTCTCCAATATGTGCCTTAGCCATCGATTTGAGCCACTTCAATATCGACGGTCCGCCGAGTCCTACCTCTCGTGCCTCCGCTATATTTGTCTGCATGTCGCCACATATGACCTAGACCTCCAAATCGCGCTAAGTCTCTACATTGCTAAATCTGAAACTCAGTTTTCATGTATAATTGTTATGGTGATAACATAGGCTCCAACTAGGGATGTTATCCTCCCTGTGAGGTAGTAAAGAACTGCAGACCCGGTGCCTTCTTCATTGGGCTGCTTTCAAAACATGTGCTTGCATTTGGTTACATCTTGGAGACTAAATGTTAAAATTTTAAAACCGGGTTGTTCTCAATTGGATACTAAAAAAGAAAATAATGCTAGGATCTAACTGTACATACTGCTGAAAATTTAAAGCAATGTTTGACCAACAAGCTTTTTCGCACACTCCTACCTACCCTAACTGCTGAAAAGGTCTGTCAATCAAGTGAAATCATAATCCCAATGCAACCATGACAACATTTTATCCGTTGTTCGTTTTCTTTGCACTTGTTTGCTCCAAAGCTTTTATGCTGATTCATTCAAAATTTCATTCATAGATTCAAGTCTCAAAAAGTTAAGGACACTTAGACTATTTACTTCCTCCAATAAGACTGCAAATGGATCTTCTAAAATATGCACAAAACAACTATTGTGCTACACTCCTTCCGCTGCATTTTTGTTTTTAGGTGATTTAATTTGTTGATTTCTATTGAGAAACTGATAGATTTGCCAAGAAGTATGGTAGTAAGAACTTTTTGAGTCATAATGAAACCATGACGGGAATACATCTTCTGATGTAAAAAGATTTATATTTAATACAAACATTGATTCGTTACTTTCTTTATCCTTAAGATTGCAATCCATTATTATTTGTAGCTTCTAATTGTAAACCCTTTCTATATAATGTGTCTTTGAGTAATGAATTATATGAAAGGATGTTTCCTTTTCAGGAGCCAAGACAGAAGAGAAAACTTCCTTTACAAGTGTTTTTTCGCTGCTTAGAGTCTCCATAGATGTAGTTTCAGAATCTTCATCCTTGTCTAGGATTCTTAGAAATAAGACAACCACATCATTTTCAAGGGAAGAAAGACAACTCTAAAACAATTCGTCTTGCTGAAAATATTGTTGAATTTCTATGTTAGTTTCAGGAGAAGGAAAATAACCTTTAACAACAATTTCTCGATCAACTTCTTCTTCCTTTTTGATTTGATGGTTAAGCACAATTTGCAAACCCGAATTTGAATATTCTCCCAAGTAATCGACTACATGATCATCTAATCCATGTGGGTGCTGTTGGTATTCATTATTGATAACAAAAATAGTGCCACTATGAATGCAGTTAGACTTCCCTGTTTCTTCTATCCTCTCATGATTTTCTTTCAACCGTTCAAAGGAGGAAAAACATAAGGGAAGATAGTTTTCATATGTAAGTCCACTTCCTTCTTCATATTCGACATCATGCTTGGATGCTTTCTGATTTGAAACATTACAAATATTTTGTTTCAACAGTTTGAAAGAGGAAAAACACAACAACACGGTTCTTTTACCTTATTCAAAACTTTCTTCAATTTATTCATTGTTGTTATAGGCAGATTTTTTGATTTCTTTGGATTGATGAACATGATCGTTTTCAACTTTATCTTCGACCAATGACTGCACTTTTGAGTTGACAAGATATTCTACACAACAAGTAATGGGGTCATCAAACACATGAGAAGAGCACTGCAATATCTTGTCAATTTGTCTCATTGGTTTAGTGTGATTTTGCATCAACACCAATTCATTTGCCTCAACAATGATCTTAGAATTCTCTTTCAACAATTTAAATGTAACAAAGCATAAAGGTAGAGAATTCTCTTCATCTGATCCGATATTTTTCTCTTTGTAACTGTCATACATAGGGTGATTTATCCCACTGTATTGCTAAAAAGAAACATCTTCAACATCGCAATCATCCTCATATTTGTCATACACAGGAAAATCAGCAACATATGCAACATCATCTAGCAAGAACAAACTTGGAACATCAATATGTTCTTCAACAAACTAATTTGCAAACTCACCCTCTTGAATGTCTACAAAAGAATACATAAAATAATCAGCCCCTTGCTTATCATTGGATGGATCATAAGCTAAATCAACACCTCCTCTTTCAACAAGTGGAATATAATTTTTAGCAAAATCATAAGCATTGGAAACTCCAAGAGGACCTATGATATTGTCAATTCTATGCTCAAAGTTCCAATCAACTGTTTTCTATTCATATTCACTTTCATGTTCTTGAGCATTCAATCCCTCATTTTGGATCTGTTTACATGCTTGGATGTTGTGTTGAATGTCCTGAGCATCATTAAACATTTTTTGTAAGGACTTAGGTCTTCTTTCCATCAAGAGGAAATACAAATATGGGTGAAGAGTAGTCGCATAATGGAGCATGGCAGTAGTTTCAGTGGGTTTAATTTCTTCAGGCAATTTGTAGTAAATACTGGAAAACCCTCTACTGAATATAGAGGTAGTTTCATTGCTCTGCCTTTCCAAAGCATAGAACTCTATAAGTTGTAACTCCAAAGATTTTTTCTTTCCCCAAAACTTAAAAAAAACATCCTTCAACTCCTCCCATGAGCCAATTGTTTCTGGATGCAAATGTTTAAACCAGTCTTTGGTGTCCCCTTTCAAGGATTGAGAGAAGGCCCTCATACAAACATCATTATGGACGATCTCAAACAATTCTACAAAATGCTCAAATCCTTCGATGTGCTTTTCAGCTGAGATGCCATCAAGTTCCCCATCAAACATAGGTAGATACTTATAGTGCTTTGGAGGGAAATTGTGGAGGACTTGGGGTAGTTTCAAGGGTATGTATCTATGTTGGGTCTTGGAGGACGTTGGACCAAGTACAGGAGGAGAGATATTAGCCTTGGCTTCACGGGGCTGATTGACTTGGTCATGGTCATCACATGGTCGAGATGGAAAATTGTTATCAATATCAGTGATACAGTGAGGATATGTATGTACAACTTTAAGAAGAGGATATGCAATTTCAAAATTCTCATGATCATCATTAGAATGCAGTAGGTAAAGAAATATTTGTTTGGAATGTTCAAGGAAGGAGCAGAGGTAACTTATAACAAATAGTAAAATGCTTTGGAGGAGATCCCATTTTAAGTACCTGTTTTCTTCCATGATGCCTTTTCATACCTATGTTAGGGTATCTCATCTTCCAGTGGAGTCTCTGAATTTCATTTGAAGCTTGAGTGGAGTCGCCAATAATGTTTTGGAAGCTGTATTATGTATTAAGAGTGGAGTCGCCATTGAAAATTTAAATTTCTGGATTCTTCTACCAGTGGAATCACCTTCAAACTGACTTTCGATTTGTGCAGTCATCGAAGTAGGAATATAGCCAATATGTGCCTAAGTGTTTGCTTCTCTTAGACCTTAGAACTCAACCATGTTGTTCTTTCCTAGGGAAGATTTTTGAAATTCGTCCTTGACAACGGCATCAGAATGTTAGCACTCTATAAGATTTGTTCGATTGAATAGACAAATGACAGATGTAAATATTTCAACCAGCTTTAGAGCTGAAGCACTAGCCTACTCAACTCAAAGAGGGATATCTTGTGTCACTTGATATATCTTTGGCAATCATTGGCTAGATTTGGTTCGTTTCGGGGGGTATTATGAAGTTGTTGAAGAAGTGGAGGGTAACATTAGGGGTATGGAGTCATAAATAAATAATGTAGTAGCAGGTCATTAGAACTTGTCTAGAGGAGAAAGGTTAAGCGAGGCAATGAGTCTGAGTTTTCAAATTGAAATTTTCATGGAAAAATAGGAAAAAGGAAACACATAACTGCTTCAGATCATATTAGAATGAATTCTGAAATAGTTGAGAAGAGAGATCACATAAATTTAAATTGCTAAGTATAGAGCATCATCAGATGAATTCTAGACTTTTAACTCTCCAATTTAAAAGAGGAACTTGCAAATGGAATTTTAAAGACACAGGAAACATACACTATGAAATAAGACAGAACTCATATCACAACCAATTAGAATATTTTCATAAACAATTCAAAAAATTGCTTCTACATCATATATTCAGTTTAGGTCCATGATTTTACAAAGTCTACCTGCAACGAGGGTAGACCCCCTCCTCCCTTTTTTTCTATATCTTCAGGATGATATATATAGAGGATTTGCTATGGGATTCAAAACAATTAAACTCCCCCATAGTTCTAAAGATAGAGGTCAGTTAAAAAAAGAGTAAAGTATAACAACAATTTTCCTATATTACAGGGATTGTTACAAATAGGTCTGACATATCTGAGATTTCTATTTGAACTCCATAATTCCAAAATTTTCTGGAACATATTCAATTCTACTTTAGAATTCATTCCATCTTGGCGATTTCTTCCCTTAGAGTGCTCAACCTGACTGGTTGATTTTCCCCAATACTTTCAACCGCTTCAGTTCTGATCTCTGCCTTCTATCGTTTGCTCCGCCTCTTCTTCACCTCCCACTTGTAGAGTCCATCCATGTGTCCGTTGATGATTATATCCCTCATGACATGATTTAGTTTGACCTCTGATTCTGGTTTTGTTGCAAGGTCAGTATGGAATTTGGTTGCTAAAATCTGTGCAGTCAATCTTTCTTCCTTACTCGTCGGTAAACTTGCCATGTTATTTGAAAACCCTGTTTCAATGGGTATTGTTTGATTGGCCTTGTCCATGTCTTCAAATAACGCGATTTTTATTTTCCTTAACTCTACAAAAATCCAGAAGTCGGTCCAGTTTGAGATTACTCTACTTATGAATCAGACGATGATTTCCCGAAACAAAATAACGCCACCCATATTTTGAAGATCGGTAGTCATCGAGTTTTAACCATGAATTAATGACATGATTAATTGCAGGTACGTTGGTTTGTCACGCTTTACCAATTTAATTCAAATTATGAGTCTTTCAGTTATTTATCTAGCAGCGTTCACCTGACATTGCATAGACGTGAAGTGAGGTGATTTGACTAGCCATCACCCTCCCCCACACAAATTGTTGATTAGACGTATTAGACCATGTGACATCAGTGCCTTGGGAAAACAGTTTTAGGAAAACTTCTTTTCGCCCCGATGTACCTATGAGGGCACCATGTGTCCATGGATGAAACCGCGGTAGTTTTCCCTAGCCCGCCTTCAAATATTTATCTTCCGCGCTGCTTCATTCTCCGATATGTGCCTTGGCCATCAATATGGGCCGCTTCAATATCGACGGTCTGTCGAGTCCTACCTTTCGCGCCTTCTCTATATTTGTCCGCATGCCACCACATATGACCTGGACCTCCAAATCATGCTATGACTCTATATCTCTAAATCTGAAACTCGAATTTCATGTATAATTGTTATGGTGATAACAATGAGAAATTTTTGACCCCAAAAATTTTGTTTGATGCCTCAAGATAGCCCTGGAAGGTTTCGGACCCTAATTTTCCAAACTAGGACTTGCAACTAAAATGGCCCTACAAGATGATTCTTGCAAATTTTCTACTCTAAAATAATTGAGATATATGAAAAATAATATAAAGATCGAATCTGGATGAATAACAGAGGTTTTAATGGATGTTCCCTATAACTAAAAAAATTTGGGCGGGTAGAGGTTTTAGCGGAGGTTTCATTTTTTTGTGCTCGTATTGGTAACATGCACCAATGTTGTTGTTGGATAAATCGGTAAATGCAGACATAAAATAATCTCCCTAGATCCACCTAGATCTAGAACAAAATAAGACAGAACATGGCACTTTCCCTAGGCTCTAATCATCGAATTTACTACCGAACAAAAGATGAGAGACATACCTTTAAGTGTCGCTTCCTTGTGTCTTTGTTGTTCCTGTTTCACTCCAGTGCTCTTGTGATACTGATCCTGCAGTGAGACACAAACCAACCAAAGTGAAAGCAGTAAAAGTATATTCAATGACAACCTATGCATATGATCAAGGAATTATGCAATAAAATAAAGATAATTCTATGGGAAAGAAGCATGCCACTGTATTATATTAAATAATAGGAAGAGAGATTACAACCGGATGCCTTGATGTCGTAAAGTTCCTTCCCACACACTTCTTGCTCCAAGGATTTTGAGACCATGGATCTGATAGCTATTCACAATCTATCTTAACAAAGCCAAGCTCAAGCTAAATTTCCCAAGCTCAATCCAACTCAAACCCTCATCAATCTAACTTTCTCCATGAGAAATCCTCTCCTTTTATAAGATGAAGAGGATAAGGTGAGGAGGTTAGGATGATCCCACTAAATCATGAAAGTGAGTTAGATCCAAACCATTCGGAAGCCACCTCACCATAGAATCTTCTCCTTCTAGAAGCATCGAGAAGATACTCATTTTTACCACGTACGAAGGCCGTCACACCCTAGCAGTAATGCAGCCAGTAGAAACTCCGCAACCTAGCTATAGTGCAACTTGCAAAAATTAGGCATTTCCACACCCTATGTATAGAGAAACCTGCAGAAATCTTCCTTAATAGGGTTTTTTACAAAGGAAAATACAACTTCTTCTCTCAGGGAAAGTTCTTCTCCCTTCTTTCTTAAGGAACTTAGGCCACTGACCCCTCTAAAGGCAACATATAGGTTTACATAATTAACAATCATAAGGGGGAAAAAAATAATGTGTATAAGAGATCTCCCCAAAGTATGAAGTTAGAACTGAGTGATAGCTGAAATACTTTGTCGAGTGTGTGTAGGGAACAGGGAAAAGTCACTTGGAAACCTGCCAACAAACAAGGAAATATAGTATAATAATATATCATCACTGAGGTAGGCATTCCCATACTCAGAATACAAATGAATCAAAGCATAAATTCCAACATGCAAAGATCCATGTCAAGTAATATAGGTCATGGCCACCAAACATACACTGTGGATCCATGCCATTATGACTCAAATATGAACATAGCCACCAAAAATACATTGTGGATCTATGTGTTAAAGACTCAAATTTGAACCTAGCCATGAGACATACAATGTGGATCAATGTAACAGTACACTGAATATACTCCAACACAACTTGAATCTATCAAAAAAGATCCAGGGTCTTCATCTCCACCACTCTATAGTACGAATCTAAGCATGCGAATACATGTGTTGAGGTCAAACATGGTAGAACCACTTGATTACCGGTCATTAGTGTATACCATTAACAAGTGCAGGGGAAATCACCATTAATGTCAATGACTCCCAAGGTACTCTAGTACAATCCAACGAATGTGATTTAATGAGCTGAAGTCGAACACTCGGTGGAATCTCCTGATCAAGGGTCAATAATGAAAACTCATTGTCGAAAGAGAGGAAACCTGCCATTGAGGCATGCAAGTTCCAAGGTACCAATTAGTTTCTAAGTCTAATTCCTAGATAATGAGTTGAAGTAGACAAGAAAAGACTCGTCATAGGAGGGCCTTAATGTATCCCACATCAATGACATGAAATAGGTAACAAGATTTGATGTAGATCAGAGTAACCAGTGATTTAGGATTGACTCAGGGATGGCTGACGCAATAGAAGGCTTAAGGACTACAAAAATTGTTGACGCAATAGAAGGCTTTTCGGGTTGAACTTCTCTTTGAACATATTGACGACACGACAATTGTCTTGGAAACACTGACTCAACAACATGGATCATAGGCCAATTTTTAATCTTATAAAGGAGTATGATCAAGAGACAAACAGATTTTCCAACCTAGACACAAAGTGAGTGAAAGGGTGTCATGTTCAAAAGTGACTCTTCCATAGAATACATGTTTAGACACATTTCTTTCCCAATTTTTCCCCCACCATTTCTGGCGAGTACCTCTTTATTTTTACACAAGCTTGAGGAGGATAACATATGCTTGAAATGTAAGCTCATCCTTCGGATGAGTCCCTCAGAGTATGTTTAATGAACCCTAGGAAGGATTGGTTCGGTCCCGTATGGGTCTTTTGATGTTTGTTTAACAAGTCCAAAGATAGAAAACTCGGGGGATTTTCATGTTTATAGAATCTAAAAAACACTTAAAGAGAACTCTCTCAGTTCCTTTTTTGTAAAGTAGTTTGATGAGACTGAAAAAGAGAAAAACTATCGCTCAACAGACGTTTTCTTCAAATACTTTAACAAGCATGAAAATAATAAGGTCACTCGGCAATCTTTTCATGTTTAGAGAGTCTAAAAAGAGCTTAAAGGGAACTCCAGGGGGTTCCTTTTTCATATAACCTTTACGAGCTCGAAAAAGTGATAAAAGTATACTCGGTTACATTCTCATGTATTTATGAGCACGAGAAAGAACAAAGACTAAGATCGGTAACTTATTCTCTTGTATTTACGAGCATGAGAAAGAACAAAGACTAAGCTTGGTAATTTATTCTCATGTATTTACGAGCATGAGAAACAACAAAGAGTAAGCTCGGGATTGTTTTCATTTTTATGCAAGCTTTAAAACAAAACAAAACTATGCTTGGGATAGATTTTATTTTTTAACAAGCTTAAAAACTTAACAAAACTATGCTTGGACCTGGTTTCATTTTTACACAAGATTAAACTAGAGGAAACTATGCTTGAGGTAGGTGGTTTCATTTTTACACAAGATTGAATGATAGAAAACTATGTTTGGGGTAGGTGGTTTCATTTTTACACAAGCTTGAACCATAGAAAACTAAGCTTGTGATTTCCCAACACATAGCTGGTACTTAGCCCCCATCTTAAAAAGCTAGAGGTTTAACTTCAGCATGAAGTCCAGAGGCTAGAAGCATTGCCCCCCAAGCTTCGTCTCATCCAATAATACAGGCAGATGAAATGAAGCTTCAAACACTAGACGAAGGACTTGACTCAAACAAAGAGGGGGAAGTTGTTTCATTTTTTAACGAGCTTGACACAAGAGAAGAACTATGCTCATGAATATAGGTTCAATCCCTAGATGCCTGTTTCATTTTTTAGTGAGCTTGACACAGAAACAGGGACTATGATCATAACCTCTACTTCATTTTTTAACGAGGTTGCTACAGAGACACAAACTATCCTCGCGAATGGTTTCATTTTTTAACGAGATTGAAATCAGAAAAACTTATGCTCAACTATAGGTATAATCCCCATACCTCTGTTTCATTTTTTAACGAGCTTGACACAAAAACATGAACTATGCTTGTAACCTCTGTTTCATTTTTTAATGAGGTTGCCACAGAGACGCAAAAACTATCCTCATAGCTAGTTTCATTTTTTAATGAGCTTGAAATCAGAAAACCATGCCCAAAGTTGGTTTCATTTTTTAATGAGCTTGAAATAAAAAAACCACGCTCAAGAATCCAGGTTCAATCCCCAGACCTCTGTTTCATTTTTTAACAAGATTGACACATAAACAAGAACTATGTTGATAACCTATGTTTCATTTTTTAATGAGGTTGCCATAGAGACTCAAAAACTATCCTCGTAGCTAGTTTCATTTTTTAATGAGCTTGAAATCAGAAAACCATGCTCAAAGTTGATTTCATTTTTTAATGTGCTTGAAATCAGAAAACCATGCTCAATGTTCTTCATGATCATGGCTTCCAAGAGGACAATGCTCTGGAAGGACACCATGTCAAGGGACAAAAATCAATCATGGCTTCCAAGAGATCTTCACTGGATGGAAGAACAACACTCTGGAAGGACGACATGTTGATGGTCGCGACAAGGGTAAGGAAATCAAAATCTAAAGACCCTATCGAAGAGATAACCATGTCAACTACTGGATATAAGTCATCAGAAGCTGAAGACATGGGAGACAATGCCACATAATTGACCTATGGCAAGGGTGACACCGTCTGCATATACGAACCATTTAGGGAGGTCATTGAGTCAGGACCAACGAATAAAAGTTGATCAAAAGTCACTATTCTTCTATTATGTGGGAAATATATCACACGGAAAAGAGTGGACACAATAGCTTTCATGGCATAGACATAATCTCAACCAAGGAGTAAAGCGAAATCCAAGGGGTATTGGACTACCATGATGTCAATAAAGACAATTTTCCCTCCCAAAGTTATAGGAAACTGAGGAAGGGTCCCTAAAGGTTGACTAGTTCTTCTATTAAAAGCTAACAGATTCTGTATAACCGGTGCAAGCTGAGGATAACCCAAAGATTTCCAAGCAAGAGAGGAAAAAATACTAGCGGACACACCTTCATCTGTCAGCATTTGAGGAACGTCCCGACCACAAACCTGTACTATAATATGGAAAGGAATGTGAGAGGGAAGACGAGGTCCAGTTAGCATACCCCAATTGAAGAGGATGGACTCATTACTTGGAGGAGGTTCCATGGGAGAAGAAGGAATACCCCCCAGCACGGTAGATTTTGTATCAACGAGAAAAACATGGGCAAAATTGGGCTTACTCTCTAGCGGGAGAGTAGGATCGAATGAAGGCAAGATCAGATCGATAACTTGGGTTGCATTCTCCAAGGGGAGAATGGGGTTGAGGGATAGAAACAGATCAACCACTGGGATTTCACTCTCTAATGGGAGAGTGGGATCGAACGAAGATGGGATCAGATCGACCACCATGTCAATTGGTTCCACTAAGGACGTGACTAGATTGACTACATGATCAACCAGATTGACCGACGAAGGGGCCAGATTGATCATTTCGTCAACTACAGGGGGGTTGAGAGAAAGCTTTCGATAAGCAGCTGGAAGTTGAGGATGGGGGACATTCATGTCTTCTAGTAATTTTGAGGCTTCGTCCACATGAGGGAAAAGTTGAGTTTGATGACTCCCTCCACATAACAGACATGGGAACTTGACTCTACTTTTCTTCTTCCCAACAATATCTTTACTAGTTGATGGGAGGTCATCAACCTGTTTTTCAAAGGCTGATGACATGGGTTGGCGAGGGTGTGTAGACCAGGCTTCTATAACCTTGGATAGACCATGGAAATCCTTAAGAAGATGGCTACCCTTACAAATCATGCAAGGGTACTTGGGCTTGCAGGTTGTCTGGGTGATCTTGACATCATCAACACTCCCAACATGATGAACAATAACTGGCTTCTTTCCAACATGTCTGAGAACGGTTGGAAGTTTGAATCCTCTCTTATTTTTCTTCTTCTTATTCTTTTGTTTATTCTTCTTCTTATCCACCAGGTTACTAGATTCAGAGCTTGCACTCAGAAAAGAAGATGAAACGGAAGAAGACCTTGCAAGTGACGAAGGTGAAGAAGATCTTACTAGTGAAGAAGGCAAAGGATCAACATGAGGTTGATGTTCTTGGGGGGAAGTGCTTACAAATAAAGCACTAGCTACATTCTGGATTACCTGAGTGGAAAACAACCATATCGGTAATCCAATTGTGAGACCTGGAAGGCTCAAAGTAGCAATGTGAGGAGGACCAATGTTTCTGTAAGAAGGAAAAACAAAAGGTTCCCCTGGAGCAGGGGTTCCTTCATTGTTCATTTCGAGAACTGACGTCATTAAATAAATATCCAATCTAGAATCCACTATGGAAAACAAATAGCACACGCTAAAAATATAGCAGGCAAGCAATCAAACAAAGCCTTCTCACAATGAACTCACTAGTTGGTGATGAAATCCAACGTTGCGAGAACAATGTAAGAAGGGATGAGATAGAGAGGGTGGAAAAGTTGCGTTGACAACCTGCCTAACGAACTTACACCCTGGTGCAAGCTCCCACACATACTTGTGGGTATACCCTCCAAGGAGCCCAAGTGAGTTTGGCCAACGTCGATTCCAGGTACCGTGAAGACTTTCCCCTCCATAGTCACCTCGTGTAAAGAACCTAAAGAGATAGGCAACTAAGGTTACCAATTACTATAGTGATGCCTAGGGAAATGGTCGACAGTCTGATCCACACGCAAAGGCAGGGTATCTATCTTGAAATCAACTTGAAAGGCTTCCACTCATCATTGTGGGTATACCTTCAAGCAACCCCCATAATACACGCAATCTCTACACCAAGACCAACAAAGCAGGGTGAGTAACTCTGCCAGTCTCAATGCGACCTCATGATTGACCCTTGTGTTAGAAGGGCTTCCCAGGACAAAATGTAGCAAGTGGATTTCACCGCTCCCTAACGAGAGCTTCTTTGTTTGTTTGCATCTTTGGAAAGTTATCTTTCACACCTATTCCAAAGCCCTACAACTAATCTAATGTAGGTTTGCTACCAGAAAATATAAAAATGTCTAATCAATTTTTATAAGCACTTTATTTTATTGTTGTTGTTACTCAAAAGGAAAATGGAAAGGGCAATATGGTGTTTTGACCGACTTGAAACTTATGCAAAGAGATGAAGATGCAATCTTTTCATTTCAATGAAAGCTATGCTACAAGAAGGAGAAAACATTTATCATTCCCATATGCACAATGTCCCAAAATATATTAAACTCATCAATATCAATATCTTCAAGAAATCGAATGCAAGGATGCCCCCAATCTAATGTAAAGCAAGAAATTAAAACTTTTGTTTCAATGATACACTACAGGCAATAGAGAACTTCTTCAAAACAAAAGCAACCCAAACAAAGTTTCCCTTTTAACACGATTTATTCAGAAAAAATAAGTATTCTTTCACTGAACAATTCTAAAGAAAAACAACGCTTTGTAACTGAAAGACACTCAAAGCAAGAGACCAAATATTTCAAAAGAAAACAAAGAAAAAATAAGGCAAAGATGGCTAAAAGCAGTTTCAAAGCTGTCAAGCAAACTATAAACAGACCCAACAATTCACCCCAAAACCAAATCCAAGGTCTGGGTAAGGAAAAACCATCAAAAATCAAAATTTTCACAATTTCTGTAGGCTGTAGACTAATACAGTGCGTAAATCCATGATTTTCATAGGCTAGATATGGGTAGGGTGCAGAGTGTCCACACTGGTCTAACTAGGTAGGGTGTGGAGTTTCCGTACTGGTATAAACATGTAGGGTGCGGAAATCCTAAGTCCTCGCATTGTCCCTCAAAGCAGAGTGCGGAAATCAAACAAAAATGGAAAATATTAAAAATTAAGAAGGTTTTCCAGTGAAGTTTAACAGTCAGAGAGTTAAGTTGGATCTCCCAGTGACTCAAAAAACATAATCCAAGTAATCAAAGAAAGAAAGCAAGGCGAACTAGGAAAACAATTCATTCCTCAGTATGGTCTCCAATTTTGTTGTTGGATAAATTGGTAAATGCAGACATAAACTAATCTCCCTAGATCCACCTAGATCTAGAACAAAACAAGACAAACATGGCACTTTCCCTAGGCTCTGATCATCGAATTTACTACCGAACAAAAGACGAGAGACATACCTTTAAGTGTCTCTTCCTTATGTCTTTGTTGTTCCTGTTTCGCTCCAGTGCTCTTGTGATACTGATCCTGCAGTGAGACACAAACCAATCAAAGTGAAAGCGGTAAAAGTATATTCAATGGAAACCTATGCATTTGATCAAGGAATTATGCAATAAAATAAAGATAATTCTATGGGAAAGAAGCATGCCACTATATTATATTAAATAATAGGAAGAGAGATTACAACCGGATGCCTTGATGTTGTAAGGTTCCTTCCCACACACTTCTTGCTCTAAGGATTCTGAGACCATGGATATGATAGATATTCACAATCTATCTTAACAAAGCCAAGCTCAAGATAAATTTCCCAAGATCAATCCAACTCAAAACCTCATCAAGCTAACTTTCTCCATGAGAACTCCTCTCCTTTTATAAGATGAAGAGGATAAGGTGAGGAGGTTAGGATGATCCCACTAAATCATGAAAGCGAGTAAGATCCAAACCATTCAAAAGCCACCTCTCCATAGAAGCTTCTCCTTCTAGAAGCATCTAGAAGATGCTCATTTTTCCCATGTATGAAGGCTGCCGCACCCTAGCAGTAATGCATCCCGTGGAATTTCCGCAACCTAGCTATAGTGTAGCCTGTGGAAATCAAGCATTTCCGCACCCTATGTATAGAGAAGCCTGCGGAAATCTTCCTTAATAGGGTTTTTTACAAAGGAAAATACAATTTCTTCTCCCTTCTTTCTTCAGGAATTCAGGCCACCGACCCCTCTGAAGACAACATATAGGTTTACATCATTAACGATCATAAGGGTGAAAAAAATAATGTGTAACAAATGTGTGTTTACATAACAAGCATCAATGCATACACAAAACTAAAATAACCAATTCTATTATAATTATTACGCACTGCTTTCATCTTTTTTTTGTTATATGTTGTATAGGTGCTCGTATAAATACTATGCACCAGGTTGTTCTTTTTTGTTTTATATCACATCAGTGATCATATAATTTGTACACACTCGTGCCTATATTATCATGTGCACTCGAGGGAAGTGAAATTTTGAACATTTGAGGTAGATGTCGACATCTTTGTTTGTTACTAAGCACCAATACATATATTATATGTAAAGCATCGATGCATATTGCAATCATGTGCACAATACTATTTTGAAATGATAAATATAATTGTATGTTATGTCGTTTAAAGTAATGATGTTTTTTCAAAAAATTTAGAATTGGTGTTGCAAAGTAATTAATATGCACCAATGTGTATGACTCAAAAAAATGCATCAATGTCTATTTTATGGCACACACCATTTACTGAGTTCAAAATAATACAATGCACCGATATGTATACATTTTAATTTATTTATTTTTTTACAAATTTTCAATTAATCATATCAAAATCAAATATTTTTTATAATAATATTGATTTTTATATTTTTGTTATTGCATTTTGATATAATGATTGCATCATTCCATTATCCAATGGATTACAACTCTATTATTAGTAACAATGTAAATCATCCATATATTAATTAATCAACAACACAACATTTTATAACATTAGACGATGCAATAAAATGAGAAACCCATTTTATAATATATGAATAAGAGACCCATCGTCATACAAAATGGGACAACGTAAAGGTCCACAATCAAAATGCAACCAATATGTAATTGTTACACTTATTGGTAACCTATCAACATCCAATTGGGACAATATGTCCAATACATTAAACAAAATGTTAATATGTAATTGTTACACTTATTGGCAACATGTCCTCATGCAATTAGGACAATATGTCGAGTACATTAAACAAGATCCTTGATTTTCACAGACAAATATTTTAAAACATACAACTTGCAGTAATATTGAATTATATTGATTGTCATTCATCACTTGAACTACTGTCAATGCTCGAGCTGTGTGCATGCCTCATGTCTTCATCACTTGTAGGCAATATTGTACTTTGGTTATTTAACCTAATGCTTTCCTAGTCAGCTTGTTTTTGAGGTTCTGCCTCTTCATGTTCCATCTACAAACATAGAAATAAAGTTTAATAAGTATATATACATTTATATAGTAAAATATACATGATTGGGTAAATAAATAAGAGTACCATAGCAACCACTGTTTCATAAATAATACACAATCTTTTGAAACCATGTTGCATGTCGTCTCTCAAAATATCTTATGTTGGCTGCACTCCATACTTTGTTTCCTACATGTTTAATACACCATGACAAACTATCATAGTCGATATGATTAATATAAAGGCTTCTTATTGTCCATTAATTATAAAATGAAGGAGGTTAAATTACATAGCTAGTTGTTACACACCAAATTTCCGCTCTACTAAGTTACACACTTATGTATTGTATTCTACTAAGTTTTGTAAACATTAACACCATGAATAAATGTTGGTTGTGTTCCCTAAGACATGGTGAATGAGAAAACATTGAGAAAATGTTGAAACCTAACCACTTTCCCTAAGTTTTGAGCCTTGTTGGAGTATCAATGCTCCTCTTCTCATGTGTAGGGAGCATTGATCCTTGATCAACGATATTTTCTCAACTATGTGGGAGAATTAGTAACACTTTGTGGCCAATGTTGGGGGAGAATTAGTCTTGTTAGGGAAACCCACCTTTTTCTATGGGCCAATCCCGAGATACTCTTGAGTAGTTGTAGTTGAGGGACGACTCATGAAATCGAGTCATCCATATTCCATCCATTTTGGGTACTAAATCCTAACCCAAGGAGTGAAGATTTCAACCATTCCCTTGAATTGTTATGGTGGTTAAGATTCTCAGGTTTTATATAAACAAGGCCATTCATGGGTAAAAGGGAGAGAGAATTTTGAAGAGTATGAAACCTCTATTCTTAGGATACTCAAAGATAGTTCAAAAGCATTCTCATTATCATAAAGTGGTGTACAAAGGGGGTTGGAAAGGAGAATCTTGGAGGAAAGCTTACATCACATCAACATGGTTGTAAGTATCCAATGTTTCTTTCATTAATACAACTTGGCCTATTTCCTCATTCTTGTCTTGCTCAAGTTAATTCATGATTGTCTATTTTGTTATCTTAGTTAGATTAATTTTTATCTAACGTTGCACAATTAGAAGAGAGGGGTTGTTTTTGTTTTTGCAGTAAGATTGGAAGAGTGGTTTCTGTGTTCTGACATTGGAGCAACGAGGGAAACCTACGGGAAAAGGTTAGATCTTATTTTCTTTCTCCTTCTTTTAACTTTCATGCATAAATAGATAGGAAAGAGGGATGTTAGTGTCCACTTTTTCTCTTCTATCCTAGACCAAAGAAAACCCGGCTAGGGGGAGTTCAACCTATCCGCAGTGTGAAATTTCTCATAATAGAAAAATGACGACTCCACTGGGGGACAATTGTTTCCTTGGTTTTTATCCCTTTTTTCTTGTGTATTGATTAATGAATTCTTGGTTTTTGTACTTTTCTTTGTTTTTAGTCTTCTTTAAGAAGCTTATAAAGTCTATAGCATGTTCCCTATTTAATATAGGCTAAGCCTTAGAGTTCTTGAAGCATTTTCAGACACTAATGCTCCCCCTTAGTGGCCTACAGAGTGTTAGTAACACTCCCTACCAATGTTTTTGGGAACATTACCCAATGAGTAGTGCTCTGTCTCCCTTGTTCCATGAGCATTAGTTCTACTTCTGGCTTAGTTTCAATCATTTATTCCTCTGTCTCTCATATTTTTTACTTAGACTTTTGTTTCATAATCTCTTATCCTTTAGTGTGTCTTTGATTGCTTCAAGTTAAGGGATTTTCTTTGCTTTTTGTTGCCTCTTTTCATTTGATTATCTCCTATCAAGTTGTGAATTACACATGACTATCATAAAGGTTAACCTGATCCTTTATACAAGCCTATGTTTTCAGTAGCTTGAGCCTCATACCTGGAGGTGTTAAGACCTTTGTTACAATTCTTACAAAGATTTTGAAGTGTTCTATTTGATTGCTTTTGGAGTCTTTTCTTTGATTTGGAGATTTTACAATTTTCTTTGTTGAGTTTCTTGTTTTGTCTTTTCTAACAAACTCTTCGTCAAGAGTATTCCTAGACTCTTTTGCAACTTTGCATTGGCAATTAACCTTTTCTATTTGGGATTTGAGGTTTCAACAAGTGATTTACTTTTTCTTTAAATCTTTCCATTCTTATTTGAACGTTTGTTAAAGGCATTCTTGCATTTGCTTTAAGTACTTGTCAATATTTTAAGTGCATATTTTGTTTGATATTTTTGCTTCATGTTCCTTTGTATCTACATTGGATTCTTTCATTGAAACTAAGGAAGTAGAAAAAACTTGCATTTGATTTGAGTTCATTGCATCTACAATCAAACGAAAATAAATTTTGCATTCTAGTTGTTGGGTGGTGCATTTTTGAGCTTGCATTTTAAAGCAAATTAAATTGCATTCAAAGAGTAGTTTATGTTTCTTGTTTTGAAAGTTGTAATTGCTTCTTTGCTTCAAACCTCCTGCTCCTTTTTATATATAGCCTTCATTAAAACTTAAATATTGCATTGGATTCATATTTTCTTTTGAATTATTCTTGGAGTTAAGTGTCACACATCATCATCAAGTTGCATCCACAATTCATTTTGAGTAACAAACAACCATAAAAGGAACAAGCGCATAATCTAAAATCAGTTAGACCCTTTCTTTATTAGAAAATGACCACAAGTCTAGGAGTTTAGGGCCTTGGTTGTAGCATGTAGAGTAAATTCTCCAAGGCCACTTAAATGAGATTGTAGAATAATAGAGAGTGTCGAAATCCAAGTAGTAAGAACTGACATTTGTCGGGATAACTCCTCTTATATGGGAGTTAATCATGAGGTCAAGTGAAGTGATGGTTTGAGATCTCCCCTCTTCCATGTTTTGATGGTTACAGCTTCATGAGACATCCTCTAGGACACTGACTGAGTGAGTCGGCCTGTGAGAGAGCCCATGAGTTGGGTGTGTCATTCCTCTCTGAGACTGAGATGGAACATTGTGTGCCCCTGTGTGGGGAGGAGACCCATGATATGGGTGTGTTGTTTGAGATGAAACAATGTGTATTGTTATGAGGGGTGAAGGTGCCCATGTGATGGGTGTGTTTTTATCCTCTATGTAGAGATTTGAGACGATGTGGCACTCCAGATGGTTCTCCTGTGAGACTCAATGAGATGGAGATCTGTTAAGTAGGACATCCCTGTGGTTGATCATAGGTGGACGCGACCCTAGTGTTTGAGCACTAGTGAGTGTGTGTTCAGATGATTCTCCTATGAGACTCAATGAGAAAGAGATTTGTTGAGTTGGACGTCCCTATTGCTGAGCACAGGTGGACGTGCTCCTAGTGGCTGAGCACTAGTGGGTGTGTGAGATCCCTTGCTATATTGTATAAGAGTTAAATTTACCTATAATCTTAATTGTGATGTAAAGGGTATAGGTTGGCCCCATCATAAAGTGAAAGATAATTAATGTAAAATATAATTAATATGGTAATTATTAATTATATTCTAAGTTACTGAGGTCATCGTTGTTGTGCCAGTAGACACCACTTTTGATGTGTCCAGTCTAGTATAAAGAAAGGTGATTTCCCCATTGAGGAAACATAACATACATGTGATTTTGGAAATTTCATCAAGTACATATTCTAGGGCTGAAGTGCACACCTCTCTTGGGAGATAGCCTTCTTGGTTTTTGAGAGCACTCTTTTGTGTGCTAGGTCTATGGTGTTGGATGTCCTTCTCTTGAGAATATAAAAAAGGATTGTTGGGTTTTCTTCTCTTGTTGAGAAGGGTTTCCCCATATATTTCTTGTGTTCTTGTGCATGGTATTTCTTCTTGTGATCTTGGTTATTGTAGCAATTGTTAATGGTGTAGCTGCATTTGTATATGGTTCAAGTAAATGGAAATAAAACTCATGATTGAGCCTAGCATAGTGAAAATTCAACATGGGATCAGATCATAGGTCTTGAAGAACCCATTGCAGAAGAATTCAAAGAAAACTATCCTCTTCTGTAGAACCATACGACCATTTTAGGGTTTCCATAAATCTGTATGACCCTCTCTTGTTTGGCCATTTCAACACCATAAAATTGGGCGTTGGGGATAAAATTTGTAAAGGAGTGTATGACCTCCTTCAACACACCTCCAACAAGTTTCAGATTTCATTTTCGAGCATTTTGGATTTTTGACCCTAGGGTTTCTAGGGTTTCATAATTTTCTACAGAAATTTCAATCTTAGGGTTTCTGCAGCTCATTGAAGGAGCTTTTCAGCTCACCATTGTTCTTCTGACCTTCAAGGATTATTGTTAGCATTCATAAGCCCAAAAAAATCGAAGTTTTCTAGCCTACCCTAGCTGTTAGGTTTTCTATCCCAATTGACAAGGGTTTGTGAAGAATATGAAAATATGATGAAAAGAACCTTGGTCGAAGATATGCTTGATGGATCAAGCAACTTCAGTTCCTAGAAGTCAATACTTTAGATCACTCTTGAAGAGGAATATCTATTGTGGGCGATATAAAAATCTTTACCAAAGACAACTACCAATGAAGAGAAGGAAGAAAGGAAGGAAGATGACGTCAAGGCAAGGGATATAATCATATACTCAAGATCTTACATTAAAGGGCCAGCTTCAAAATATCAAGATGAAAAAAAGTGACACCGTTGCTATATTCTTCATGAAGATGTTAGAGATCAGAGATCAACTAGGTGCAATTGGAGAAATCATATAAACACTCTCAAGTATGCACTTGTATATATTATTTGTATCATTGTCATGAGGGTACTTGTAGGAGGAAGGAACCTTTGTTGAAATCATGGATCCAGAGGGATCTCAGTGCATTCAAAGGAACAACACACTGTGAGTGAAGACTCTAGGTTTGATTGTTTTAATTATCATACCTCTAACCTAAATTTCTAAGTTTTCTACATTACAAGTAGGCGTTGTAGCTGTGAAAACAATCCTTAAATTGTTTTTATTCTAGAGATGTACACATTATTCTCCTCTAGGAGATATTCTTGTCTTGTTTCCTTTCATTTTTTTTCTTGTTCTAGGCAGGTTAACAACAAAGGAAGATGTTTATCCTTCAGAATGCAAAGGGAGTCACTTGAATAAGAGGGATTCAAAACTATTTGAGGAGGAATAACATAACCATCATTGAAGCAGCCAAAGCAATGATACATGATCAACATCTACCTATGGTTCTATGGGAAGAAGCATCCATGACAACAGTATATGATCATAACATGAGTCCTCACCTGATTTTGAACAGAATAACCCCCAAAGAAGCCTCCACCTGAGTGAAGCCTAAGGTAGGACACTTTAGGATATTTGGGTGTCCAAGTATATGTACATGTACCCAAAGAAAATAGATCCAAGCTAGACCCCTTAGGAAGAAAGGGCACATTTGTGGGATACAATGAATCTTGAAAGGATTATTGAATCTACATCCCTGGTTAGAGACATATTGAGGTGAGAAGAGATGTTATTTTTGAAGAAGAGATAGCCGTTCAAAGATCCAGAGAATATCAAATGGAGATTGACAGTGAGACAATACCTTCTCCCCCTTGAACAGTTCAAAGGGAGACAATTATTGATCCAATTGATTTTGTTGATCCTGTTGCTCTAGTTGATGTTCCCAGAGACATTGTAGTAGGCCATAAAAGGCTTGCCTCACCTTGACAAACTCTGCAGGAGGCAGAGGGACATGCAACTCCTTGAGGCACATCCTGAGAGAGCAAGAGACCAAAGATATTTTCGAGCTACTTTTCAGCCATGAGCCACATCATTGATTCTGAGCCTTCTTGTCATGGAGAAGCAACAAGTCAACAGGTATGGAAAGATGCCATGACAGAAGAATATCAATCCATATTGAAGAATGATGTGTGGGATATTGTTTTGATACCAGAAGGGAAGTCTATAGTGACTTCCAAGTGGATCTATAAGATCAAGCATGCAGCTGATGGAAGTGTCGAGAAATACAAAGTGATATTTGTAGCTAGAGGACTCTCACAAGTAGAGGGAGTTGACTATGATGAGACATTTTCTCCAGTATCCCTATATACTTCCATCCGTACTATCATTGCACTAGCTACATCCATGAGTTGGAAACTACATCAAATGGATGTAAAGACAACCTTTCTCAATGGTGATATTGTGGAAGAATTTTATATCGAGTAGCTAGAAGGATTTGTGACACACAATGACAAATATCATGTGTGTAGGTTGAAGAAAGCCCTGTATGGACTAAAGCAAGAAATCCCTACTTGGTATGAGAAAATGGATGGATTCTTGATGAGTTTGGGCTTCAGCTAGAGTGCAGCTGATCCAAACCTATATTATCATATTGTTGGTAATGAGTGCCTAATCTTGGTCCTGTATGTGGATGACTTATTCCTATCTAGTTCATAAAGACTTATTGTTGAATGCAAGCAAGCATTGACTTTTGAATTTGAGATGAAGGATCTGGGTATGATGCACTACTTCTTGGGAATAGAAGTATGGCAGAGGACTGATGAGATTTTCCTGAGTTAAGGAAAATATACAGTGGATGTATTGAAGAAGTTTGGTATGACAGAGTGCAAATCCATTCCTACACCAATGGTGATGGATTTGAGGAAAATGAATGATGCTTCTGCTGATTCAGGCGATATTGATCCACATTTGTACAAATAGTTGATTAGATCATTAATGTATTTGATTAACACCAGACCTGATATATCCTCTGCAATGAATGTACTTAGTCAGTTCATGATTCCGCTGAGACAGACTCACTAGATAGCAGTGAAGCATGTATTGAGATATCTACGAGGCATAGTTCTATATGGCCTGAGATATGCCTCCAGTGTAGACTTGATTTTTCAGGGATATGTCGATGCAGATTGGGCAGGCATCACAATGGACCAGAAGAGCACATATGGTTGTTGTTTTACCTTGGGGCCTGCCATGGTTTCCTGGTGCAGTAGGGAACAGAGCTCTATGGCCTTGAGTACCGCAGAAGCAAAGTATATAGCATTGAGTGTGGCAGTCCGCAAAGTAGTGTGGCTTCACAAGCTCCTGATAGATTATTTGATCATGAAATGGATCATACCATTATTCATTGTGATAACTAGAGCTATATGAATCTCTCTGAGAACCCTGTGTTTCACAATAAATCAAAACACATTGAGATAAAATATCATTATATCAGATACATGGTGCACAGGAAAGAAACACATGTGCAATACCTTCCTACACATGAGCATATTGCATATATCTTCACCAAACCGCTTTCCAAGATGAAGTTCAAGTACTTCTATGAGAGACTTGGCCTGGTGGAGAATGCCTCTTTAGCTGAGAGGGAGTGTTGATGATTAAAAATTCACGAGACATCCTCCAGGACACAGATTGAATGAGTCGGCCTGTGAGAGAGCCCATGAGCTGGGTGTGCCCATGATATGGGTGTGTATTTCCTCTATGAGACTGAGATGGAACATTGTGTGCCCCTGTGTGGGGAGGAGGCCCATGATATGGGTGTGTCGTTTGAGATGAAATGATGTGTACCCCTATGAGGGGTGAAGGTGCCCATGTGATGGGTTATTGTTCTCCTCTGTGTAGAGAGTTGAGATGATGTGGTACTCTAGATGATTCTCATGTGAGACTCAATGAGATAGAGATCCGTTGAGTAGGACGTCCCTATGGATGAGCACAGGTGGACGTGACCCTAGTGGCTGAGCACTAGTGAGTGTGTGTCCAAATGATTCTCCTTTGAGACTCAGTGAGATAGATATATATTGGGTTGGATGTCCTTGTGGTTGAGCATAGGTGGACTTGCCCCTAGTGGCTAAGCACTAGAGGGTGTGTGAGATCCCTTGATATATTGTCTAAGAGTTAGATTTACCTGTAACCCTAATTGTGATGTAAAGATTACAGGTTGCCCCCCCCATAAAGTGAAAGATAATTAATGTAAAATATAATTAATATGGTAATTATTAATTATATTCTGAGTTATTGAGGTCGACCCTGTTGTGATAATAGACACCACTTTTGATGTGTCGAGTCTAGTATAAATAAAGATGATTTCCCCATTGAGGTAACACAACACACATGTGACTTTGGAAATTTCAGCAAGTACATATTCTAGGGCTGAAGTGCACACCTCTCTTGTGCGCTATCCTTATTTGTTTTTGAGAGCACCCTTTTGTGTGCTAGCTCTATGGCGTGGGAGATCTTTCTCTTGAGAATATAGCAAAGAATTGTTGGGTTTTCTTCCCTTGTTGAGAAGGGTTTCCAAGGATATTTCTTGTGTTCTTGTGCATGGTATTTCTTCTTGTGATCTTGGTTATTGTAGCAATTTTTAATGGTGTAGATGCATTTGTCTATGGTTCAAGTAAATTCTAAAATTGAAACAAACCTCATGCTTGAGCCTAGCATAGTAAAAATTCAACACCGTTTTCCTAGTGGGACTACAACAAGTTTGGAGCTTTAAAGAGTGGAAAGTCCTCAGGGTGACACCACTTATTCTTAGTATTTGGGTCATGGATTTATGTTCACCATTCCTAGTTCCATTTTCTTAGTCTTGACTGTCTACTGGTTACCTGCTTGATCGTCCATTGTGAAATTGGTAAACATAGTTTCCTTTCCTAGGATTCTACATGAGTGACTGCAAGGGGGGTTCCTTCTTCAGAAGGTTCCTTGTGGTCCCTGAGGCAGACATCGCATCACACTTTCAGTACCCCTAGAGGGTGGCCCCACGAAGTGAGGGTTACTTGCACCAGGAAGGGATGTTATGTGAAGGTCAGGGTAACTACTTCTCATATCTTTGTTGACGACCTCATTTCCCGTCTCTGGAAGATCCCTACTTTTTTTTTTTTCTCTTATCTTATAGGGACTTTGGTGGTGTTGGAGAAATTACTATTTTCAACACACTAGTTTAGTGGGAGTTAACTGACTAGTTCTATTTTAGACTTTCTATTTAGACCATCACTATTATTCATGCATGCATTCCTAAGGAAAGATAATTGCTTGATTGATTTTCTTAATTATGGAATGCTATTTCCTATATATGAGTATATTCCACTAATTCATTGTATCATATTAATCATCATTGGTATCAATCATAATAGTATCAATTATTCATTCATTGGTAAGCTCATTGGAGTAGTGTGAATATATTTTCTCATTCCTCCATATGAATCGCTCATCCCATCTTGATAAGATTTGTTTGTACTTGATTTAGCTATATCTCCTATGTAGGTTTCAATGAATCATTGACATGGTATTGGAGCTATGTTGTTTGAAGCAAACCAGACAAGCTAGAGAATAAAGAAAATATGAGTTTCGGTGAGAAAAATATGTTTAAAAGACAAAGGGATTTCTCCCAAAATATTCACTTTCTGAGGAAATAGCCCACATGAGAAGTAAATCGACCCATTATACAAGTGGGTTTTCAACTGTTTGGCGAAATTCCTCACTGTTTACTCATAAAGGAAGTCGTAAGATCACCTCTTGAAACTAATACGAATCTGTGGTCATACCTTTCTGCAATGATTTCTCCCTTAGATTCCAAGAAGAAAAAGAAGGGAAATCATTGCACTTACTGCAGTAAAAAAAATCATGAAGAATCCACATGCATGAAGAAGAAAATTGATCTTATGGCACATGTACTTCAACAGAACAACCTTGGAAACTTCATTCCATAAGGAGTCATGAAGCAAAAGGAAGAAGATCATGCTCCTAAGAAAGGTAAACATCATGCTCTTATTGCAATTAATTCCTCATCTGATCCATGGATTATAGATTTTGGTGCATCACATCATATGGAAACGGAAGAGGAAGTTTTCACTTCTTTGAGTTCATGCTCAAGACCCCTATTCTCATGGGGGATGATACTCCAGTAGTAGTATCAAGAGAGAGAAGAGTGGAACTCCCTAATAGAAGTTTTGAGAATGTTTTACATGTTCCAAATCTTTCTATGAATATGCTCTTAGTTTATTAGATCACTCATAAAGGTAAAAAGATTGAATTTACATCGGATTCAGTTTCTGTACTTGATATGCATGACAATTCCATTATTGCAATTGGTGAGGTGGATCACAAATCAAGGTTGTATAAATTCACTAAGTTTGTTGATGATGACTCTTCTTTTATACTTACACATAAGGAGAGTACTTTTCATGCACCTCCAATGCAACATGGAGATACTCTTGTGTTTCCATCAGTTCCAGACATTAGAGATGATTCCATACACTTAGATTCTGTACATGGAAATGAGCAAGTAGTACAACTAGATAAGAATCCAACACTGAAGCTTCAATAGATGCCTAAGAGGGCACAATTCACACTTCAGGAAGTAGGTGTCCTTGCAGGGAATCCATTGGATTCGAAGACAACTCAATCTCAACATGAGGATCCTTCTCATGTACTTTCAACTTCTAAACTTGAGATGCTCATGCATTGCTATATGGTTCAATCTTTTGATCCACAACTCTATAGTGAAGTTGTGGGAAATCCTTTATGGGAAGAATTCATGCAAGAGAAGTATGAATCACTCCTAAAGAATTAGACTTGGGATCTAGTTCCACTTCCACCAAAAAAGAATATGTTCAGGTGCATATGGGTCCATAGGATCAAGAGGTATAAGGCCAGACAGGTTTCCAAAGGACTTCATCAGATCCATAAAGATTTCTACATCTTCACAAAGAATTTCAGTGAGAAAAAGTTTCAAACTTTGTGGGATCATCTTGGAGTGAAGAACACAGTTTCCTAGAAGATGCCTTTTCTCCTTTTGATACATTGTATTTTGAGGGGGGGGTTATTTTCCACGTGGTTTTCTCTCTTTCGTCATTTTTTTTATTCAATGTTCATTAGTTTCATTGTACATGAGTACCTAATATGGCCTAGTTGTTGAGACTCATTTTTAATCCATAGTGATGTTTAGGGGGGGTGTTGGAGAAATTACTATTTTCGACACACTAGTTTAGTGGGAGTTAAATGACTAGTTCTATTTTAGACTTTCTATTTAGACCATCACTATTATGCATGAATGCATTCATAAGGAAAACTAATTTCTTGATTGATTTTCTTAATTATGTAATGTTCTTTCCTATATATGAGTGTATTCCACTCATTCATTGTATCATATTGATCAACATTGGTATCAATCATAATGATATCAATTATTCATTCATTGGTCATCTCATTGGAGTAGTGTGAATATATTTTCTCATCCTTCCATATGAATCTTTCATCTTTTCTTGATAAGTTTTGTTTGTACTTGCTTTAGCTAGATCTCCTGTACATGTTTCAATGAAAATTTGATAGGTAGTGTGTGCTCTTTGATTTAGTAGACTCTGGGTTGATTTTGTGTCTATGACATCAGTTCCTGGAACTACCAACCAAAGGAACCCTTTTTTTCGGGGAAAATTTTGTTTTCCCTTCTTTTGGAAATGTTGGTTCTCCTTATATTGCCACAATAAGTATTCTCAGATTCACTATCAGGTTACTAGTATGGTTTTTGTCCACTCCAGTGATGATCCGGGTGGAAATCAGTGGCCACCCACCTATTTCACTGGCTCAAAATAGGGGTTTCTACCTTGGCAAATTTTTTATAGCTTCTCGGGTCCTAAAATTTTGGGGTCGTTTTGAGGCTTTAAACAACTGTTTTTGGAACCTCCATAGTCACACTATAGGATTTAGCCAAAGTGTGACGAGAAAATTTTTAGTCCTTAGATTGACCTTTCAAAAGCGCTATTGTGCACCCCAAACATAGATCGTATGCAAAAGTTATGACCTTGGGAAGTTGACGTACCAACTACCCCCATCGGGGCCGGCAAATATTTTGGCATTTCATCTTCCAGGGTTAGGGTTTTGGATTTTATTTATGTTAAAAAGGCCTCTAGAGACTCATTGTAAACATCATCATCTTCTTGGGAATGAGCATAGTCATCACATCTCTTCTAAGAGATAAGTTGCCACCATTCTAGTGAGTCATTCACTCTATAATTTTATAGTTTTTGTACATTCTCTCATTAATAAAAATTGTGCATTATTGTATATTGGTTTTTATTGCAATATATCTGTATATTTCATTGTTATATATCTTCTTTCATTTCATTCTAAAAAATAATCTGGATCAATGGTATTAGAGCATGCTACTCCTTTTTGTTTCTTAGTGCATGTCCCCGATGAGGTCAAGGTATAGAGAGTTGGGTCTCAAGATAGTTTCTCTTAAGGAAAAATTCTCTCTCCATACCAAGCAACCTCCCATGGTGGAAGAGAAGAGGAACAAGGGAGAAGAAGATCCCATCAAGCTGTTTCTTGCAGAAGCCCTTGCACAACAATGAACAAGATGTTGGAGAATTTTTCCCAAATCCTTCAACGATTGCCGACAATAACAAGCACGTCTTCATCAAGCAGTCACTTTGGAGTCGCTACCCCATTCAAGGTATACGTAAATTTTGATATTCCTATATTTGAAGGTCATATCGATGCAGATGCTTTGGAAAAATGGTTAAATTTGCTAGAAGGTTTTTCCTTGTTCACAATTTTTTCGATAGAGAAAAGATCACATTTTTGCTCCTTAAGGCTGTCCCCCATGTCAAACATTGGTGGGAAACTTACTGGGAGAAAAATTCCATAGAGGAGTTTGGAATATTTGGGGTTGAGCCCACTTGTTATTTTTTTATGGATGTGGTCAAGGAACAATATTACCCTATGGGAAACTATGATGACCAATACATGAGATGGACCACACTACATGAAAAGGGGGACCAAATAGTGTTGGAGTTCACAAATACCTTCCATACTTTGCACACCAAGATGGCTATCAAAAACTCTGAGTGACATTTGGTTCTGAAATACCGTGGGGAATTACATAGGTACATCCAAATTGAAATAGAGTTTTTGGACATCTCATCACTGGGAGCCGCTTATAGATATGTTGTCAAAATCGAGCAGAAATTTAAGTAGCAGAACAAGATGGAATCTGGGTTTGAAAATACACAACAACCAAAGTATGGTAAAGGAATCCATAACTCATAGAACAATCTACCTCAAGACAACCAGTTCAAGCCATAGGAAAATAAGGGTAACAAGAAGACGAAAAAGGACATTGGGAAGTGGTGTGACTTCCAAAAAATCCCTTGGCACAACACTGATGAATTTTTCTCAAAACATTCATTGGTGGCCGAGCTCAAAGAAACATAGCCGAGCCTCAACTCGGACTTCGATTTAGACAATAATAAAAGGAGACAAATAATTTATGTAGAACCCACTACTACTGTCATGACCACAACAATCCAACCAAAAGATCCATAGGATACTGAGGAGGGGGAGCACCATTTCCATTCAAAAATGTGGGTGAAAGTGACCCCATTGCATTTTATTATTGATAGTAGGAGCTAAAAGAACCTCATCTCATAAGAGGTCATCAAGAATTTTCATTTGCTAACAACACCACACCTACAACCATAGAACATCGAATGGCTTCGCCAGGGCTGAGATCTTCGTGCCAACCAATAGTGCCGCTTGTCATACGACATCAAGCCCTTCAAGGATGAGGTATTGTGTGGTTTTTCCCCAATAGAAGTATGTGATGTTCTGTTAGGCTATACATATATGTGGATATGTCATGTTGTTTATGAGTCTCGACCCCGTAGCATCATTGTTACCAAACTCGAAATTGGATCATCCTTGTAGGACAACGAAGTTATCAATCGACAAAACCTTTACTTATCTTGTATTTTCCATGGGTGTGCTCCAAATCCTAGTCATGACCTGTCAACGAACCAAAAGGGGAGGAGCGAGTTCGATCAATCTGATGAGTACCCTCACATCAAACAGGGCCCCATCTTTAGTTACAATATCTAGTTCAAGAAAAGGGTTTTACAAGAAATATGATTTTTGTAACTGTACAGTAGTTACGACACCAATTCAAAAAAAAGAACATTTAATAGCGGATGAGTATAATTTAGTTATACAGAGGAATAGATGAGACACAGAGAATATACTAGATAGGATCTTCGTAAGGAAATAAATTCAATACACAACTAATATGAGAATGCCTAATTTTTAAATACAGGAATCGATTTTTAAAGAAAAAATTAATTTAACACGAAGTAATACAGACACCCTTCTCCATAATGAAAGAGCGCGGTAAGTCAATACAGAGTCCGCAAATTTTTACCAGTTGCATGATACAAGTCCTCCGAACCCGATAGGTATCGCTAATTCAAGATATATAGAAGAAATTTATGAAATGTTTATTCAGTCTTCTCTTTTAAAGTTACGGGCTATTGGTGAGGAGGGTGTACAATCGAAAGAAATATTAGAGGTGGATAAATAGAGCTAGGTTGGGAAAAAAGTATTCAAACACCACATGGAGAATAACCAACCATGACAGGTAATGTTATCAGAGCCTACAAAACGAAAATTTATTTAAACATGTACAAGAATATATTGCAATTATAGTGTGATTCTCACCCAAATAAGTTAACTTCAGGAATGGAATCCTAGATAAGTCCTGCAAAGACTCAATACCAAACGATGATAAATAACAGTGAAGCAGAGCAGGGAATGACACGCCCTAAAGACAAACTACTCACGAAAACCTTGGAAGCACCAAGAAAGCAAAAGAACGAGGTATCAAACCTTTTCGGAATTTTTGAATAGATAAGAATACGATAGTGAATCTACTTATCAGTAGCAAGGAATTTCCAGAGTTCTTTCCTTGAGATTTGGAAATGAGGGAATAACTACTAATAGTCAGTATAAACGTGACGATGCATAGGTTACCCCTTGATGATTACAAAAGAAAAAGAGAACTCAGGCACTAACCCACGACCAAGGATACAATGTTAGTGTGAAACTTACCAGGCGGTTGGGGAAGGATGT
Source organism: Picea engelmannii (assembly GCA_009831015.1). Lineage (NCBI taxonomy): Eukaryota > Viridiplantae > Streptophyta > Pinopsida > Pinales > Pinaceae > Picea > Picea engelmannii. Next base: position 341,311 of record ML780374.1, on the reverse strand, counting down.
CACCTCCATTATAGGAAGTCCTCATAGTTGTCTTCCCTTCACCAAGAAAATGGATTTGCAGAGCTAGGTTTTCAGAGAACCTCCCCATGATAGAAATAAAACCACTATAACCTAAAAGAACCCTTACCGCATAGAATAAATGTTGTTGGTATGAAAGTAGGGTCGGGCCATGTGATGAAGGAGACTTGGTGCATCCGCAGTGGATGAAGGGTCAGGGGATGGCCTCGAATTTCGCATGTGCCATGTCCCATTGATGGCTTGGCCATGGTGTAAATCTCATCTGACTGGTCCTTACCTTTCACATTAAATGGGTTACAGATTAAAGAAGTGACTTTGCGACTCATGGACGCCTTTAACCCTAAACCATTATGAACTCATTTAATACAATGATCAGTTGAAGTTTTCATGTAGGACAGGTGGAGCCGAACGAGTTTGTAACATGGTAAAATGGGTATAGAACAATCGTTACAAAGAATTTACTCGGGAGAACTTACCTAATCACCATCCTTATCCGAATGCTTTTAAAAAGGGGTCTGATAATATTTTTGTTAAAACACTTCACAGAGGTGTATAATCCAACCCTTTACATTTATCCTTTTACCTAAGTTATTTTGATCAAGATTATGCAAGTCAAATCTACGCATAAGGCTTAGGGCCATAAGTCCCAAAATCGTTTGTAGTTCTAAGCCTATTGTATGGATATATGTTTATATAATAATAAAAGTGAATATAAATGTAGGACTATAAGTGAATATTGGAATGCAGAGTATGCACATCTGGTAACGTTGATTTGAGATTTTAAGTTGGGTGGTAATGTTAGTCGACAACAGCTAGGACTCTAGCAAACTTTCAGAGTTTAAACAAGAAATATAAAGGCTTACCTTCTTCTAATTATGAATCCATTAAAGGATGAATGCATGAACAAAAATTTTTATTTGACATATTTTGAGGTACATTACATATGGTATCAGAGAAAAGTTTACAGCACTTGGACCTTGAACAAGGCCATATGATTTAATTAACATATAATTCTGTCTATGTAAAAATAATAAACCTTTATTATTTCAAACATAAACCCTTTTTGTTCTTTGTTAATCATGGCAGCACAGGATGACACAAAAATCAGGCTTGATGGGAATCTTGAACAAAGACTTCCTAAAAATCAGAGACGTAATAGTGACGGAACCTCACCTACTGAAGTTCTGGAAATGATGAGGAATCTCATTGTTGAACTGCAAGTTTTCAAAGCCGCCAATGAGAAACTGAAGAAAGAAAAATAGGAAAAACAAGAAATAAATGAAGTCCAGTTGCGCAGTATAGTGACAAAGAAAAAAAAAAGCCCAAAATATGATAATCATAAAGAAGAGGTTAGCAAAAGGGCCTCCAAGAATTCTGGGCCTAAAGCAGAAAAAGGGGATAGTTCGTCTGAAGGTACACCTTGAACTAAGGGAAAAACAAAAACATACAGAAAAACAAAACAAGTAGACCACCTTGAAAGAGAATTCAAGAAGATTAAACCAGCTACCTTTGATGGCGAATCTAGAATAGGAGAAGACGAGGCATGGTTATTAGACATCAAACAATATTTCCATATATACAACTATTCTAGCAATATGAAGGTCAAAATGGCCATTTACAATCTGAAAGGAAAAGCCAGAATTTGGTGGCAAGATCTGAAATTGGCTAAAGGCCTAAAAGAGAAACAGATGGAATGGTCTGACTTTAAGAAATATTTCAAGAAATAATAACTATCTGAAAACTACTATGAAAGGAAAACGAAAGCATTCTATGAATTACGACTTGGTTAGATGACGATGGAGGATCTTATAAACAAATTCCTGGAACTACTAAGGTTCGTACCTTATATCCGGGAGGATAAGGTAAAAAAAAAATCTAGCAGTTCCTAAGCTGTTTACGACAGTCTTACAGGGACACAATTGATTTTGACAAACCCAAGTCCTTGAGTGAAGTATTCAGGAAGGCATGAATGTGCTACGACCAATACAAACAAAGGACAGAGTTCCCAAATCTTGGAAGGATAAGAAACAAGACCAAATGAACCAGCGAAAGAAAGGGTACCAGCCAACCCCTTATCGGAATGCAGCAAAAATCTTTCCAAGGAAAGATTTTCACTCCAACAATCCAAGTACGCAAGGCGGTGGTAAACCAGTAAACCTGGGAACAAAGAAGTTTGGGGACAGCCCCCAAGAACCATTAAAATGTTGGGAATGTGGAGAACCTCATTTGAGGAGTAACTGTCCACATTTAAATACAACAAATAGAACTGTTGTTCATAATTTGCAGGAAGCCTCGACGGTGGGTGATGTGGAAAAAAGATTCCATCGAATCAATGTAGCCATTGATGATCAACAAGCCGACCACCAGTCCTCTGTGGTGGAAATTGAAGGTAAAATCAATAACACTTGAATTTCTGTTTTAATTGATCCTAGAGCTACGTTAAGTCATATCACTCCTAGTGTGGTAGAGTCAAATAAACTTAAGAAAGTGAAACATGCAAAATCATGAGCAGTAAAATTAACCATAGGAACTAAAAGGGAAGTGGTTGACTTTATTTCTGATTTTGAGTTCAGTTTAGATGGTAAACACATAAGAACAAATCCGAACATTCTACCACTAGGATCTTATGATATGATTATCGGAATAGATTGGTTGGGAAAAGCACAAAGCAACACTAGATTGTTATGCAAAGACACTTAAGTATAAATATGATTATGACACTACTAAAACAACCCTAGGTATACCAAAACCAATATCAGTTATACAAGTCACAACAATGCAATTCAAGAAATGCATGAGAAAGGGTTGTCAAGTTTATGCTATCTCAATAACTAATCTGTTAGAAAAAGAAGATAAGCCCAACTTGGAAGACTTTGTTGTTCTACGGGAATTCAGAGACGTGTTTGTTGATGAAATACCTGGATTAACCCCTAGAAGGGAAATAGACTTTTCCATAGACCTGCTACCTAGTTCAGCCCCTATCTCTAAAGTACCTTACCGAATGAGTTGCTCGAATTTCTAGAATTAAAAATACAGTTACAGGAATTGTTGGACAAAGAGTATATCAAACCGAGTGTTTCACCATAGGGAGCACCAGAGCTCTTTGTGAAAAAGAAAGACAGTACTCTAAGACTATGTATTGATTATAGACAATTAAACATCAAGGACAAGTACCCCTTACTTCGGATAAATGATCTATTCGATCAAGTGGGTGGGGAAAAGATCTTTTTGAAGTTGGATTTATGATTTGGTTATCACCAAGTGAGGTTAAAAAGATAGGGACATAAGAAAAACAACTTTTTGAACAAAATATGGGCATTACTAATTTGACGTTGAGGTCAGACATATCAAGAGAATGGAAATAAAGTAGTTGATTCCTTAAGCAAAAGAGTACACGAGTTATTTGAAATGAATGTCAGTAGGGTAGAAAGTGAGCTGGAACAAAGACCGCGGGTATTAACGACGAAAATTACACTAAGATAGTGACAAAATTACAAAACACTACAGCCAACTCAGACAAACCAGATCTGAGTATCGACAAAAATGCACTATTACGATTTAAAAACAGACTCTACATACCAGATTCAGTAGATTTAAAGATAATAGTCTTGGACGAAGTGCATAAGAAACCTTATTCTGGCCATCCACGATACCAGAAAACGATAATAACACTTAGAAAACTAATTTTCTGGCCTAAGATGAAGGGTGAAATAGCAGAGTACTTAGATAGGTGCCAATATTGTTAGCAGGTTAAGGCCGAACACCATCATCCAGTCGACCTACTACAACCATTACCAGTACCAGAATGGAAATGGGAGACCATACCGCTAGACTTATTACAGGTTTGCCTAAAACTCAGAAAAAAAAAATGACTCTATTATGGTTGTAATCGATAAACTCAATAAGTCTGCACACTTTATTCCTGTAAAGTCTACTTTTAAAGCTATAAATATTGCTGAAATATTTAAGAAAGAAATTTTTAGACTGCACAGTATTCCTAAAATGGTGATTTCAGATAGAGACGTAAAATTTACATCTGCTTTTTGGAAAGAATTATTTGCAGGGCTAAATACTAATTTGAATTTCAGTATGAGTTATCATCCAAAAATGTATGGAAAGATTGAAAGAATGAACCAAATCATGGAGGATATGCTTCACATGTATGTAAGAACAAAACCAAGGAAGTGGGAAGACTACCTACACCTGGTAGAATTTGCATATAATAATGGGTACCAAACTTCGGCTAAGTTAAGCCCATTCAAGGTACTGTATGGTAGGAAGTGTATGACTCTAATTAGCTGGGACAACCCAATTGAAAAACTTATGGTTGGACCAAATATGCTCCAAGAAATGGAAAGTATGTAAGAAAAGTACAACAGAACTTGAAAGAGGCACAGGACAGAAAAAAAAGTTATGCAGACCAGAAAAGAAGACACTTGGAGTTTCAAGTGGGAGATCATGTTTACTTAAAAGTTAAATCCTGAAAGAGCTCACGAAAACTTGGGAATTGTGCCAAGTTGGCACCCAGGTTGTGTGGGCCCTTCGAGATACTAGCTTGAATTGGACCTGTAGCATACCAATTTGCACTTCCAGCCAATCTAAAAATTCATAACGTATTTCATGTTTTTTTATTGAAAAAGTATGTTCATGACCCTACTCACATGATCGATTGGAACTTGTTGCAGGTGGAACCAGAAGGCGAGTTCTAGGCGGAACCCCTGCGCATTCTGGACTGAAGAGAAATAGCACTTCGGAACAGAGTCATTGCTTAGGTAAAGGTGCAATGGAAGCACTTTAGCCCTGAGGAGGCCACTTGGGAGTTGGATGGAGATTTGCATAAATCTCATCCAATCCTGTTCCAAGAAAGGAACGAACACTAAGGATAGTGTTTTATTGAAGGGGAAAGGATGTGACATCCCCCAAAATAAATTATTTTTGAATTCGAAAATTGTTAGGAAAATTATTCAGTTTTTGGTAAATTCGAATTTGGAATTTTTTTTCCATTTATGGAAATTCCGAAATTCGAATTTGGTAAATTGTAATTAATTAATATGATTGTTGGGCAAAGATCTGATTTGACCCAACTAACTATTTGATTATGACACTTGTATGAAAACATAATATTTTATATTTATTGCAGGAGGACAAATGGAACATCCATGTTAAAATCAGCTGACCATGACTCCATGAGTGGGGAACATGTTGGAACTACCTCAGGGCTGATTGTTACAAGTGGAAAATCAGGGATTTGTCCATTGGCAGCCCCTGAAAATCAGGGATTTAGAAAGCTACTGTATGTGTGATCCATTGTAGTAATAGGATCAACGTATAAATGTATGGGTTTATAAGTAATGTATATTATCTCTACTAGTAATATAATTGAATCTAGATGATAAACTATATTACAGAGTCACTGAAAACTAGTCGTGATAAGGGAAGATTTAACCTACATAAAATGATGATTTAACCGTGAAAATTCCCAAAGTACAATCTTGGAAATTTTCCACCTGTCATGAGATTATATGCATTTTAGGTATTCAAAGTATTTGGAGAAATTTCAATCTGTGTAAACATTTAAAGAAATCTAGAAATGAATCTAGGAGTATATATATATATATATATATATATATATATATATATATATATATACAGAAAAATTATGAATAAAGATTTCATTATTAAATGTCTGAAATAGATCAGTGTATAGTTCTGCCCTTCCCTGTAAATCGCATTATGGCTATCTAATTCGAATGTCTCAACAAGTCCATGGTACATAGACTATTAAAGTAAATCGCAACCACTGAATGATAGGAAGGGAATTAAAACATTTATTTAGCCAAAAATTCAAAGATCTGTACATCTAAAGATTCAGATCAAACAATCTTAAATAAAGAACGCCGGTGTGATGACCAACATCACCAGGTTTCCTCCAAATCCTTCAAGAACTTCTCTTACTAGAAACCAAAATACTTTTATGAGCATAACCTGATTTTAATCCAGTGCAACATCCACGTAAACCTATAAAAGAACAAAGCATTTAAATTTTAGTAATAGACAAAACTCAAACCAAACTCGAAATTGGATAATCCTTGTAGGACAACGAAGTTATCAATCGACATAACCTTTACTTATCTTGGATTTTCCATGGGTGTGCTCCAAATTCTAGTCATGACCCGTCAATGAACCGAAAGGGGAGGAGCAAATTCGATCAATCTGATGAGTACCCTCACATCAAACAGGGCCCCATCTTTTGTTACAATATCTAATTCAAGAAAAGGGTTTTACAAGAAATGTGATTTTTGTAACTGTATAGTAGTTCCAACACCAATTCAAAAAAAAAGAACATTTAACAATGGGTGAGTATAATTTAGTTATACAGAGGAACAAACGAGACATAGAGAATATACTAGACAGGATTTTCATAAGGAAATAAAGTCAATACACAACTAATATGAGAATGCCTAATTTTTAAATACAGGAATCGGTTTTTAAAGAAAAAATAATTTAACACGGAGTAATATAGACACTGTTCTCCATAATGAAAGACCGCGGTAAGTCAATACAGAGTCCACAAATTTTTACCAGTTGCATGATACAAGACCTTTAAACCCGAGAGGTATCTCTAATTCAAGATCTATAGAAGAAAATTATGAAATGTTTATTCGATCTTCTCTTTTAAAGTTACGGGCTATTGGTGAGGAGGGTGTACAATCGAAAGAACTCTTAGAGGTGGATAAACAGAGCTAGGTTGGGAAAACATTATTCAAACACCACACGGAGAATAACCAAACATGACAGGTAATGTTATCAGATCCTATGAAACGAAAATTCATTTAAACATGGACAAGAATATATTGCAATTACAGTGTGATTCTCACCCAAACAAATTAACTTATGGAATGGAATCCTAGAGAAGTCCCACAAAGACTCGGTACCAAACAATGATACAGAACAGTGAAGCAGAGCGGGGAATGACACACCCTAAAGGCAAACTACTCACGAAAACCCTTGGAAGCACCAAGAAAGCAAAAGAACGAGGTATCAAACCTTTTCGGAATTTTTGAATAGACAAGAATACGATAGTGAATTTACTTATTAGTAGAAAGGAATTTCCCAAGTTCTTTCCTTGAGATTTGGCAATGAGGGAATAACTACTAATAGTGAGTATAAACATGATGGCACATAGGTTACCCCTCGATGATTACAAAAGAAAAAGAGAACTCGGGCACTAATCCACAACCAAGGATACAGTGTTAGTGTGAAACTTACTAGGTGGTTGGGGAAGGATGTCACCTCCATTAGAGGAAGTCCTCATAGTTGTCTTCCCTTCACCAAGAAAATAGAGTCGTAGAGCTAGGTTTTCGGAGAACCTCCCCATGACAGAAATAAAACCACTATAAGCTAAAAGAACCCTTACCGTGTAGAATAAATGATGTTGGTACGAAAGAAGGGTCGGGCCATGTGATGAAGGAGACTTGGCGCATCCACAGTGGACGAAGGGTCAGGGGATGGCCTCAACTTTCGCATGTGACATGTCCCATTAATGGCTTGGCCAGGGTGTAACTCTTGTCTGACTGGTCCATGCCTTTAACATTAAATGGGTTACATATTAAAGAAGTGCCTGTGTGACTCATGGAGGCCCTTAACCCTAAAACATTATGAACTCAGTTAATACAATGATCCGTTGAAGTTTTCATGTAGGACAAGTGGAGCCGAACGAGTTGCTAAAATGGGCAAATCGGTATAGAACAATCGTTACAAATAATTTACCCAGGAGGCCTTACCTAACCACCATCCTTATCCAAATGCTTTTAAAAAGGGGTCTGACAATATTTTTGTTAAAACACTTTGTAGAGGTGTATAATCCAACCCTTTACATTTATCCTTTTACCTAAGTTCTTTTGATCAAGTTTATGCGAGTCAAATCTACACATAAGGCTTAGGGCCATAAGTCCCAAAATCGTTTGTAGTTCTAAGCCTATTGTATGGATATATGTTTATATAAATATGAAAGTGAATATAACTGTAGGACTATAAGTGAATATTGGAATGCGAAGTATGCACATCTGGTAAGGTTGATTTGAAATTTTAAGTTGGGTAGTAATGTTAGTCGATGACAGCCAGGACTCTAGCAAACTTTCATAGTTTAAACAATAAATATAAAGGCCTACCTTCTTCTAATTACGAATCCATTTAAGAATGAATGCATAAGCACAAATTTTTATTTGACAAATTTTGAGGTACATTACATTTAGCCTCTTAAAAAACTAGTTAGAAGATAAGGACACTTCAACCACTGCAGCCTCGGCCCAAGACCCTTCTATCCAACATAATAAGATCAACAATGTTGTAGAAGAGCACCAAGATATTCCTACTGCACCTACGAGGGTGCCTCCACACTTCCTAGTCAATCCAAGTTATGATGAATCCCTTCATGTTCTTCATGCTACATATTGACCGACAGAGTCCTCCCAAACTTTGGTATATTATGCAACCAAATTGGTTAAACAAATCCAACCCCTCCAACAACAAATTCACAACAACCTTTAACAAGCTAAGAAGGACAACTTCTTCAACAAGGCAAACAACTCACCAAGGTTTAGATTCAACAAAAGCTTCCTCGAGAACTTCACGTAATGGAGACCATTGCTTCCGAAGGGGGGAGCATTGATTCTTTTAGAAATTAGTGGCCACCCACCTATTCTACTAGCTCAAAACAAGGGTTTCCACCTTGGAAGTTTTTCTACAGCTTCTTGGGTCCTAAACTTCCAAGGTTGTTTTGAGGCCCTAAACAACGTTTTTTGGGCCCTCTAAAGTCACACTGTAGGATTTAGTCAAAGTATGATGAAAAAATATGTATTCCTCAGATAGAAATTTCAAACGCGCTATCGTGTGCCACAAACAGAGATCGTATGCAAAATTTATGCCCTTGGGAAGTTGACATACCAACTACCCCCATCAGGGCCCACAAAGCTTTTGGCATTTCCTCTTTTGGGGTAAGGGTTTTGGATTTTCTTTATGTTAAAAAGGCCTCTAGAGACTCATTTTAAACATCACCGTCTTCTTGCGAATGAGCATTTCCATCATATCTCTTCTTAGAGATAAGCTTCCACCATTTTAGTGAGTCATTAACTCTGTAATTTTACAGTTTCTGTACATTCTCTCATTAATAAAAATTGTGCATTATTGTATCTATGTGTTTATGTAATATCTATGCATATTTAATTATTATATGTCTACCTTAATTTCATTCTAAAAAATAATCCAGATTAGGTGATCCCAAATACTCCTAGTGTTTCATATGCAAGCCCTCCACCCCAAGAACATCAACCTCATGTCGACCCTTTTCCTTCTTCACCCATCATGTCTTCTTCCCTTTTTTATTCCTCGAATGATGAAAGTCTTAATGCTAGTAACTAGGAGGATAAGAAGAAGAAGAAGAAAATGAATATTAAGAAGAAGAAAAATAAGAAAGTGGCCAAGATTCCAGCCACTGTAGGTCATGTTGGAGGCAATCAACCAACTACCGTTAATCATGTTGGGATTGTTTATGATATTGAAAATCCTACCAAGACAACTCACAAGCCCAAATTCCCTTGCAATATTTGTAAGGGTGACCATCTTCTTAAGGATTTCTTTGGTCTTCCCAAGATATTAGAAGTGTTGTCTACGGGTTCCCAACAACCCATGTTGCAAGCTGCCACAAGTCATGCTGGTGAAAACGCATCAACTAGTGATAGTAAGGTTGGAAGTAAGAAAGGTAGAGTCAAATTTTCTTGTAGGTTATGTGAAGGAAGTCATCAAACTTACCTTTTCCCTCGTATGGATGAGGCTTCACATTTGTTGGAAAATATTGCTGATGTCCAACAACAACTTCCAACAACCTACTGTAAATTCTCTCCCAACCGGTCATTGGTTTATGAACTGATCGATTTGGTTCCATCATTGGTTGATCTGGTTGATTAAGTGAATGATACAGTTCCATCATCAGTTGATCCCACTCTTCCATTGAAGAGTGAAGTAGATACCACTCAGGTTTTTCTTATATCTTCAGATATCTCCAGACAAGGGGGCATTTCACCGATTCCAATGAACCCCCTCCAACTAATGAGATAATTTCCTTTGATTGGAATAGACCGACGACACCTCATCTTAATTCCTACATGACTTTCCAAATCATTCTGGATTTTTTTGATATAAATATATGTCACTCTATTGTAGACAAAGGTGCTTCCATTAGCATACTCTCCTCGAACTCTTGGCAAGATGTTGGTTCCCCTCTGCTTGTGTCGGTGACTCAGAATATGTTGTCTTTTAATAGAATAGCTAGTGGACATTTATGGATCCTTCCTCGATTACCTGTTACCTTAAAAGGGAAGACTGTCTATATTGATATGATGGTAGTCCGAGGCCCCTTGGATTTTAATTTTCTCCTTGGGCGGGAATATGTTTATGATATGAAATATATTGTATCCAATCTCTTTCGAGTGATGTATTTCCCTCATAATGGAAATATTATGACCATTGATGAAATTTCATTCATTGGTCTTCATATGTGTTACAAATTGTTTTTCCTCATTCTATGCAACTTGCTTGGATGGCCTTCCATTAGCCTCTGGAGACTTTATGTCCCTTTTTGTTCATTCCAGAGAAAAAAATGAACATTTTTCCACATATATGCACCCTATAAACTATACAACAAGAATACACTTAGTTTTCTCCACTAAAGCCTGTGTACATCGGGTTTGGTGCTAAAAATTAAAAATTATGTTGGGTTTCCATGCCATATCACGAGATCCATGATACTTGGCCTTCCATATACTATAAACGCTTTGAATCATCCCTTCAATTCCATTTGAAGGCTATAAATTGAGCCATATCCAAGACTTGAGGGGATTAAACAATTCAACTTGGAGAGCAAAGACACTCTGGAGGAATTTTCACTTCATATTGAGTCTACATACCTTTGTCCTTGAAAGTATGAACTCCTTTTGTTCATCGCCCAAGATCTTCCTTCTTTGTGATGGAGAACCTCATTGACTCCTATATATGAGATTTCCTTTGGTGGAGAATTAAAGTGGTCAAGGCCCAGCTGGAGGGACTTAGTTTCTTGGTTCTGATATGTGTCATTACAAAATTTTGTCACCTATGTACTTCTGTTGATTATTTTAATAGAAATACTCTTTTCTCGTCCAATTGATATCTTGCAAATATTTGAATAATTATTCCATGGGCATATTTGTCATGTATGTTAATGTATTATGCTAATTTATATGCTAACATGATATATTATCACCATATTCTTTCATATCTTGGCTGTTGGGGACAAGTTGCAGGTATAAATCTTTGGGTCATGTGCTCAATGGTGGTCTTCTTCGAATGTTTGGACAAGGTAGGCTCTTAGCTTTGTCTTGTTAGAATTTATTTTATATATCATACTTGGGATTAGAGTTGATTTTTGCTCGTCATTTCATCTATTGTGGTTTACCCCTAGCTATAGAAATATTTTCCTCGTAACAATATGACCACCAACCATCCGAATTCCCTAAACGTTCCTTATATGCAAGCAATATACACCCCACCATAGGTTAATTATGTGGCAACATTTCCCATGCTTTCAACTACCTATGAGAAAGATCCTCTCACTGTATGCTCATATTCTATGGATCTAGATCTGACAATTGACATGGTAACTCCCTCGTTAGGGACCTTGGACTATGTTCTCCCCCCTATTGATCTGAGTAAGTCCCTTACCATGTATTCCTTCCAGAGTATTGTTCTTCCGTCTAATGAAGACATCTTGGAAGCCATGGTAGAGAACGACGAGCATAGTTCCTATTTCTGTGTCAATCTCATTAAAAAATGAAATAAATGATGTCGAGTAAAGTTCCCTTTTCTGTGTCAAGCTCATTAAAAAATGAAAAAGAGGACCACAAGAAAAATTGTCATTTTTGTGTCAAGCTCGTTAATGAAACAAAGGACCACGAGCATAGTTCTTTTCCTATGTGAAGCTTGTTAAAAAATGAAACAAAAACTCATGAGCATAGTTAATTTTCTATGTCAATCTCATTAAAAAATGAAACATACCCCCTTCGATGGAGTCAAGTCTTTCACTGGATCTTGTAAATATTGAGTTGAGTCTTTCACTGGATCTCATAAACATCGAGTCAAGTCTTTTGCTAGATCTTGTAAATGTTGAGTTGAGTCTTTCAATAGATCTCGTAACTGAACCTTCATGTCATTTGCCTATGTCAGTTGATCCTATTTCTTCATCTGGTGAACATTTACCTATTAGTAGCCAAGACTCTAATATGGTTCAGAAATTGGTGACAACATAAGAGTTGGTAGATGAAACGAAGCTTGGGGGGCATGTCTCCAGCCTCTGGACATCTTGTTGGAGTTAAGCCTATAGCTTCTCAACTGGGGGGAAAACACCAAATACCCATGGGTATCACTCGAAACCTCTGGAAATTATGTTTGGAAGAAACCGAGCTTAATATTTGTTCTTTCTCGTGCTCATAAATACATGAGAATAGGTTATCAAGCTCAATATTTCTTCTTTATCGTGCTCATAAATACATGAGAATAGGTTGTTGATCTCAGTATTTTTCCTTTCTCATGCTCGTAAATACATGAGAATAGGTTACCGAGTATACTTTTATCACTTTTTTGGACTTGTAAAAGCTATACAAAAAAGGAACTCTTTGGAGTCTCCTTTAAGCTCTTTTCAGACTCTCTAAACATGAAAATATTGTCGAGTGAGATTTTTTCCTTTCACACTTGATGAACCCCTATTTTGGCATCATTTTGTTCCCTATCTCCTATAAATATACATACATTTTGCCCTTCTTTTGTGTTTTCCACATACTTATCTTTATAAAGTTCCACCTTTATAACAGGTACTATTATTGCCACATAATCTTCTTGATTTTTGTTCATAAACTAGAATTAGAATGAACTTTAGAAAATATTTGACTTATTAAATATGTGTGGATTTCAATAATATTAACTATGGATACAGAATGCAAGGCCCCGGGTTCTAGCTACATAATGCAAGGCCCCAGGTTCATATGAAGATGCATATCGATGCAAGGCAATTTTGAGATATATGAAGAGGATATTTTAAGAAGATATATTTCCAGCACACAGTCACATTCTATTATTGCATACACACATCAACACCTACATAGTACGATATGCCTTGAATGGACAACTTACATGTGAACAAGTGGCAGGGCTTATAGTTACGAGCGTGAAGGTTGCATAACCGTGAGTAGTAAAGAAGATGCTCAACATCTTCACTTCAGCACACATGATAAATCCAAAACAGGAATATACATAACAAACCACCCAGCGCATCTAGGACGTGAACAACCAGTGGATACGTGGAGGCATTAAGCATCGATTTGTTTCAACAGTGTTTCCTAGAATCTAGGATTGGCGCTCTGCACAGAGCTATTGTTAGCCAAGTGTTTTGTATATATGTATGCTCGGTTGAGCAAAGAAGTTAGTGTATTAGCATATGAGACATATCATACATTGAGTTGAGTGAATACTGTCTTGAGTTATAAATTTCTGATATATATATAAATCTTCTACTGTGTGTGTGATCATTTTCTATTGATAAGTGATAAGTAGTGAAGTGTGAATACAGGAGTATCGTGAGCAAGGGCCCACTCATAGGTACAATCCATATTATTTCTTTTGCTGTTATATCCTTTGTTGTTAGTTAACTCATGCATGATAATTATATATATATATATGCTGATCATATTGTTAGTTTCTAAGATTTATTTTACAATTTGCTGAATAATGATTATGTGCTTCTTAATGGCCCTGAATATTTGTTGAATAATGACAGTTAGATATTATTAGGGTGAACAGATTTCAGCCAACATCTAAAATCAGACCTATTGTTATCCTAACACCTTATGGTTAAACTCTAGGTATGTATAGATCAATCTGGGCATGTATAACAAAACCTAAGTGAAAGAATTTACCATCATAATAAAATTTGGCATCATCCACAAAGATAAGGACGAGGATCATTAAGCACTTTACCCTTGTGATTACAACATCGTAATTTTTGAGTTTTTATAGACTTTAGCATTTCCTCTTACACATACACACAGTTGCTATAGAATCACAATTCTCGTGAATCCCAGTCAAGTGAACATTCAAAGATTGAGTTTATGATATTTTCAGAGAGCTTGGTTTTCAGAGATACCACCAGAAGACTAAAAGGATCAGAGCTTTGTGACTTGTTGCTTTCGTAATCATAGTTACAATAAGCTAGTTCTCCTTTCTGTGCAGATTGCACAAGAATGCCTCATAAGCACAATAAGCCCTAGGTTGACAAATGAGTGATAGAGTGTAGAGTGACACCAAACAATTGGGAATCATATTTTTACCTCGTCATTTTGACGTCGTTGCCGGGGAGGCACTCAAGAAACTAGTACTTTAGCCTTAGGATCACTATAGGAGGAATACCAGGCTAAAAGGAAACCTTAGGGAGTTCACCACTACCCATAGATATTCCTTGCCCAGGATTTTGTCCTTACAAATTATCCTAGGATGCATGACTCAAGGCACTAAGAAACCTCATGGACGTGGTGCAGGGACCACCCGTGACACTAATAAACAAGCCAGTAAAAGTGAAGAAAAACAAGACCCTACAAAAACCCCAAGTACTCATCGTTACTGAAAAATAGCTTCCAACCATCTAGAAGAGCCTCCCGAAATAGACTTGACTACTTGGTTAATCATAGAGTCAGCTTCTCCTAAATCTCCCAGAAACAAGGACCATCCTATTGAAGGCTCTGAATCATAAGGACATAGTAACCCCATTAAAGAGCCAGAAAACTCTGTCTCCTTGGAAGAATCCTTGTGGGGAGAAAAACTCTTAAACATGGAAGAAGAAATGGAAACACCAAAACAAAAAGAACCAATTACATTTGAGTTTCCTATTAAAGAGACTGAGGGTATACTTCAAATGAAAAACATTCCACCCTCTGCTTTACCG
This sequence comes from Picea engelmannii, assembly GCA_009831015.1. NCBI lineage: Eukaryota > Viridiplantae > Streptophyta > Pinopsida > Pinales > Pinaceae > Picea > Picea engelmannii. The sequence goes on along the minus strand of ML780374.1, from coordinate 326,271 downwards.
AATTTCTGTGGATTGCCTAGTGAGGACCCAAATACCTTCCTTTTCGAATTTGATGTCCTTTGCCGAAGTTATGACTATTATTCTGATGCCCATAAACTTAAAATGTTTCCCGCCACCTTAAAAGAAGCAGATCTTCACTGGTTCATGGGACTTGGAGGAAATTCTATCAAAACCTAGGACGAAATGAAACAAATATTTCTCCAGAAGTACCAAGAGTATTGCAAGGTAAGGGATATATGAGAAAAAAAATTTAGAATGACACAGCAGGAGGGAGAAACCCTCGAAGAATACGTAGAAATATTTCAATACAACTTACAAAGGACCAAGAAAAACACGCTTGATCCTGAAACACTATGTATTATCTTCCTAAGAGGAATCAAGGATGATTGTATGGATACATTAAATCTCATGGGAGCCAGGGATATCTCCTAGATGACCTATAATGATATCTATGAACTGTGTAGATGATATTCATGAGGTATTACTAAGTCCGGGAAGAGCCCCCACGATCTAATCTCTAGGGTCACAAAGCCATCAGGAGGAGGAGTTACCAGAACTGAAATAGGAAACATGTTGGACAACATTAAAATCGATATCCTTAGTTCGTTTAGTTCCCAGTTGGATACCTTTCAGGCAAAGAAAAAGAAAGAAGAATCTGACCTAGCATTGGTTGTCTTTTGTCTAAGATGTAGAAAGAAACACCCCTTGAGGGAGTGTCCTCTGGATAACATAGAAATATGTGGTATCTGTGAACAAAATCATGATACTAAGAATTTCCCTTCCCTTCCTGAACTAAAGGAAGTCTACCAAGGGGCCACTGGGGAGACAGAGAAAATCTGTTTTATGGCCCAAAAGAGACCATGGCCACCCAAGGCACCAAGTATGACACAAGAACAATCCCAATTCCCTCCATACTATACTCAGTATCAATATCCACAACAAAATTGGTATGCTTCCATGCCTTGGCAACAAGGGAAACCCCAAATGCAGAATCATCCTTGGCAACAAGGCTGGAGAGGGCCAAGTCTTGAACATCCTACTCCCCAAATACACCCTCCAATTCAACACCAACAACAACTACAATTACCATCCAACCAACCTCCTCCAAGACCTACACAATTACCAGCCCAACCAATACCAAATCCAAATAATAAAGTAGCTTAGCCCGCCTACAACGCTGAAATACCCTTCTTTCCAACATATGTCATTTCTCCTACAGAATTCCAAAACAGACATCTACGATCGGGAAGAGTGGTTCAGGATCAGACCTCACCTATTATCCAAGAACAGGATGATGAGGAGAACCCCCCTGAGCTAGAAAACCAAGAAGCCAATACCTCTAAGGAGAAAAAAAATATCCCTTAGAAGAACTCCGTTGAGCAGGAATTACTCGCAGAACCACCTTATCTGGAAAGGCTAAATATAGAAAAGGTTCCTGCACAATCGAAATTTGACCTTTTGGGAGAACTCCGAAACGTATGTGTAAAAATTCCCCTGTTTCAAGCTATACGGGATGTTACAATCTACGCTAAAGTTGTTCGAGAACTCTGCCTAAAGAAACCAGGGAGGAAGAAGAAAGACCCAGAAACTGTTCATGTCATAGGAAAGTTAGTGGATCTAATGCTAGGGAAATTATTTATGGCCAAATACATGGACCCAGGAAGTCCAGTAGTCAAAGTCCACATCAATAACATTTACATTGCACACACTTTAGTAGACTTAGGGGAGACCATCAATGTAATGACTAAAGAAACCATGGAGAAACTTCAGCTGCCTGGTCTTGTACCAACCCCCACAGTCCTTCAATTAGCAGATAGATCTACAGTAAAACCTGAGGGGATGCTGGAAGATGTAATTGTTTCTATAGACTCGTGGGAATATCCAGTTGACTTTATGGTCCTACAACCAAAGGCCAACCTAGAGGGATATCCATTGATTCTAGGGAGACCCTGGTTGGCCACTGCTGACACATATATCAGGTGTAGATCAGGTAATATGACCATCTCCCATGGAAACTCCACTAAAGAGCTAACCCTCTACCCTCCTGCTAAACCTTCCCCTGACCTAGAGAATTCTCCTTGGGCCAAGGATAGCGATGAAGAACCTGCACAGCCTCTGTTAACCCTTGACCAAGCATCAATTTTTAAACAAGCTACTGAAGATGATTTGATCTGTACATATTTAGCACATCCTCATATAGCCAGTCATCCAACCTTGGAGCACATCCTTGGAGAGAAGTTCCAGGAAGTCTATTCACCAATTGAACCAACACAAATACTATATGAATTGGTTCCTATAAAGGCTACCCTTGGAAACCAAAGCTTAGCTATTGAAATCCACCTAGGAAAGACCTTGAATATCAATGCTAAGCTAGATTCTTCTCAACAAAAGAAACTCGTAGAAATACTAAGAAAACACAGTTCCGCCTTCGCTTGGGACTATACTGACATGAAAGGGTTCCACCTGTTGGCGTTCAGAAGTCACTCCTGGATTGCTAGCAGGAGCAGAGCCTGAAGCCCATCAGATTTAATGTCACGGTTTGTTTTACAGGGTGATCAAATGGAGGAAGACTCCGAACGGCAGCGCATCAGCTCAGAAACCAGACCAAGCATGCATGACAGAATGAGGTCTTGATAAATTCCAAATAGTGAGTTGAAATAAAAGGGTGAGTAGATGGAAGACTTATGCAAGAAAGCGCAGTGATCCACAATAAACATCAGGTTTATTACAGATTAGAGAAGAAGTGAGATCAAACGCAAAATCCTTTTACATTCGAACACAAAAAACCAGAGGGCACGACAACGCCACAACAAATCCTTTATTGCAACAAGTTGCACTACTGTGAATCCTCAGGCAAAAGATGAAACAAAGATGGAAAAGGAAGAGAACTGTTTGTTATAAACCAAGAAGTCTCAAACACAGAGGCATAACCAAGAAACCAGAATGTCGCTGAAACAATACAGTCGGGAGCTTAGCTCTACCATCGATAGATACAAAAATGGAAAAAATGCCTACATATACTCAAAATAACAACAGCGACGGAACCAAGAAAATGCATTGAAGGCTTTGCGTCTGCATGGCCTTTGACAACACGGAGCTGTGATCTCTGAATGGTCGTGCAACTTATGGTAGACGCGATCAGCCTTCTGACAATTCATCTGGCGAATAGACGTGATTTTAATTCGTTACAGGACGTCCCCATTATGGCGGAGACGATGTCTAACCACCGCCAACTGCTTCAATAACTACTTCTCGGGATTGGAGATGGTTCGGCCAACTCAGCATCTTGGGCCAGGGAAGACTTCACGAGCTGGCACCTGGAACAAATGACAAGCTTGAGGGACGGACATGGGGTATGGAAGGAGCGATGGCGTTGAGGGGCACGTGGCAGAAGCGGAGAGGAGTGAGAGTGATAACAGAGAGGGGTGACAGAAGATGGGCCATGTAGGAGGGCGTCCAGGAGGAAACTACCTTTAGGTGGGGAGCTGATGTGGAAAGAAGG
>ML780374.1:232923-308179 GCA_009831015.1 Picea engelmannii | reverse complement strand
CCCCTTGCTTAAAGGGCGGAAGACAAGGAGGGTCCGGAATTTGCTATGCGCCGCTGATCCGGGGCGCGCTCATCTAGACCGCCCGATCTTGCTTATTGTTTACCATGGGTGCATTGTCGCCCAAAACCTTGGACAAGTGGGTTTTAACCCACTCATTTGATCTCTGACCCCCCTAGCGAGAAATATCGCTAACACCACCCTACGCTATGTACCCATCACATCTATCTTAAGGAGGATTCCCAACCTATTCAACAACCTCAACAGAGGATGAACCCTGCTCTGAAGGACATAGTCAAGGGGAGCCCCAGAAGCTTCTTGACATAAATTTCATTTACCCAATCTCCGATAGAAAATTGGTTTCTCCCTTGGTTATTGTGCCGAAGAAGAATGGCAAGTGGCGTATTTTTTTTTACTACAGGGAGTTGAATAAGGCCACTTTGAAGGATTACTTCCCATTACCATTCATTGATTAAGTATTAGATACCTTGGCAGGGAAAAAGTACTTCTCTTTTCTTGACGGATTTAGTGGATATAATCAGATACAACTCACCCCTACGGATCAAGAGAAGACCACTTTTACATGCCCATGGGGAACCTATGCTTACTGAGTACTTCCATTTGGACTATGTAACGCTCCCACTACATTTCAGAGGGCTGTCTTAGGGATATTCTCAGATTTGACCAATGATTGTGTAGAAATCTATATGGATGATTTTACTGTGTATGGAGATAACTTTCAAGAAGCTGTAGAAAATTTAGAAAAGGTCTTGATCAGATGCCAAGAAACCAACCTCTCTCTTAGCCATGAGAAATGCCATATGCTTTGTACTGAGGGGGTTGTGCTAGGAAACCACATATCACCTATAGGGATCCAGGTAGATCCTGCTAACATCAAAGTCATTCGTGACCTTCTAGTTTCCACAACTCAAAAAGACGTCCATAGTTTTTTTGGACACGCAGGATATTATCGAAGATTCATCGAAAATTTTACAAAGATAGCATCTCCCCTATTTTCCTTACTCACAAAAGCTACAGAATTTTCCTGAAATGATAAATGTTAGACTACCTTTGAAACCTTAAAGGAAAGGTTATCCATTGCACCTATTTTGCGTGGCCCCAAATGGACCATACCCTTTCATATCTCTACAGATGCTTCAAATACGACCATTGGAGTTGTTCTCGGACAAAAAGATGAACAACGTCCGTATGCTATCTACTACATCAGTAAAAACCTTACCCCTACTGAAAATAATTACACCGTAACCGAAAAAGAATTCCTTTCTATCATATATGCTATTAACAAATTTCGTCATTATATCACAAGTTATTTGGTCTTCATACATACTGATCACTCTGCCATTCATTATCTTATGAACAAATCCATCACCAATGGCAGAGTAACCAGGTGGTTGCTCTTACTCCAAGAGTTCGACATTTCAATCATTGATAGACCAGGGAAGGAAAATGTCATCGCTGACTTTCTCTCTCGACTCACCAACGAAGGAGAAACCATTCCAGTGATAACTTCCCTGATGAACATTTATTTGCCTTATCTACTAATACACCTTGGTTTGTAGATGTCGCTAACTACTTGGCTGTAGGTAGACTCCCGCAACATCTCTCCCCAAAAGAACATCAAAGGGTTATCCAGCAGAGCGAAAAATATTCTTGGATCGAAGGATATCTTTTCCATACCGAACACGATCATATTATACGACGTTGTGTTCGAGAGGATGAGATGTATGACATCTTAAAAGCATGCCATGATGAACCTTGCGGAGGTCACTTCGCAGATAAAAGAACTGCAAATAAAGTACTACACCTAGGGTATTATTGGCCAACCATCTTTAGAGACGCCAAGCAGTACACCAGGAGTTTCAACAAGTGTCAAAGAATGGGACAAACCGTGAAGTCAGATGAGATGCCACTTTAACCTCAGGTTCAAATAGAACCCTTTGAAAAGTGGGCCCTGGATTTCGTGGGACCTATTAACCCACCATAAAGGTAGAAGGTGCACATTCTAGTATGTATGGACTACGTAACCAAATGGGTTGAAGCCAAAGCACTTCCAAAGGCCATAGAGGATGCAGTGGCTAACTTCTTATACGAATATATATTCATCCACTTTGGGGTACTCCGAGAGATCGTCACTGATCAAGGAGCCCAGTTTACTTCACGACTCATCGAGTCCATCACCGAGAAATTCAAGATTAAACACCATATGTCAATTCTGTACCATCCTCAGGCAAATGGCTAGGTAGAAGTCACAAACCGCGTGTTAGAAGATATTATGACTAAAACAGTCTAGCATCATCATAAAGATTGGGTTGACAGGCTCCCGGAGGCCCTATGGGCCTACAGAACCACCTGGAGGAACACCACGGGATTTACTCCTTACGAATTAGTGTATGGAAAGCGTGTGGTTCTACCCATCGATTTTGAGATCAAAACACTGAGAATTTCACTACAAGTGGGTTTGGATCTCTCAGAAGCCCAACAGCATAGGCTTGAGCAGATTAATGAGCTTGATGAGATTCACCAAGATGCAATACATCAAACTACTCTAGTTCAACAACAGAGAGCTAAATGGCACGATGAATTCATCAAGGAAAAGAAATTTAATGTGGGGGATTGGGCCCTCTTGTTTGATTCACGGTATAAGGATTTTAAAGGCAAGTTCCACACTCGATGGCTCGAACCATACTAGGTAGATACAATCTATGAGAATGGTGCTGTTAAACTCCATACTATTGACTAAGTAGGGACATCACTCATGGAAAATGGCCATCGACTGAGGCTATATCAGAAGCCCAAGACCAAGGAGGAATTCATTCAGGAAGTAGTAAAAGATACTGATCTCAATATAATGGGCACAGTGGCATCGCCACCTGTGTCCGCTATTCCGTAATGTATTTCTAAATTGATCAACCTAAAAAAAAGAAAAGAAAAAAAAGAGATAATAAAGATATGAATGTGAAAACCTGGCCTTAGGTGCTGTCGGCACTAATGATATTGGAAAACCAATTTTTGGCCAATATCACTTAGTTAAAAAAAAAATCGGTTGTGAAAACCCCTCGGGGTGCAACAAAACGAACTCTTGTTTGAAAACCGGATCACCATCAGACAAGGTTTGTTAAATATNTATATATATATAAGCCTTTTCTTAAGTTACAAAGATGTGGTCAAACTACAAATAATCCATTGATCCTGCAGGGTTACGAAGGGGCATTTCGTGAGAAATAGAATTCAACAAGACAACCAGGAGCGCTTGCACTCTCTCAACTAATTGGTTTAGGTTTTTCTAAAAACTCATTCTCTTTCTCTTTTATGAATTAAAAATTGAGAGGTTAAGTGGCAAGTAATAATATCATTAACTCCATAATACATATCTCACTATTCCTTATATCTAAGAACTATCCATTATCCATACAAACCCTATCTAGATATGCTACATAATAAAATAATACATAACGCCTAATGACCTTGCCTGACCACATCACCAAATTTACTAACCCTTGGCAGCTACACACTTGACTATTATACCCGCCATCCATACTTTGACTATCTTTAATTTTTTCCATTACGTAGCATATAATCATCACCCCTGATAGTCATTAAGTAGCGATCATTTCCATAATCGACAATTTATTTCCCTCCATATGCACACAATCATGATTTCAAACAGACCATACCCTTTTTGAAATGAGATGCTTGGCATCAACGGCTCCCTCGATACATCACCTTTCATAACACATGCCAATGTACCACCATGATCCTCACTCCTTGGCCCGATAAATTTATTTCGTGTTTAGTCCTTAACCACTATACAAGGAGCAGAATCAGGATCTCCCACAGAGAAAATATAGAATAGTTTTTGCAAGAGTCGGGTTATTACATAGAAGAATCGGGTTCTTACAGTGCTTATATAGAAGAGTCGGGCTATATTACAGTGATTCCACCAGACATTTGCCGAGTCGGTTCACCACAAAGTAGCATATGCAACGTGCATCTTACGGTGATTATCCAACTTAAGGTTGAGCCGGGTAAGCTATATAACCGTGATTACACAGCATCCTTGCCGAGTCAGATTAGTTATACTGTGAGGATTACGATGATTGTCCAACATAAAATTGGGTCGGGTTAGATACATTACGGTGCTTGTCCAATATAAAATTGAAGCCAGGTTTTCTATATTACAGTGGTTATATAGCGTAAAATTGAGTTAGCTCCTAGAGCATAGTGTGCAGCTACATAGGTGAGACATGCGCATAAGGTGACAACGGGGTTACTTCCAAACAGAGTTGGGTTCGCATTGGCTCCCGATCGAAGGTCGCTCCATTGGGTGCTGACTGAATAAGGCTAGATCATTCATGAATGCTACAGGCAGAGTCAGCTCTTGTTTATAAAAGGCTAAAAGAATAAGTTGTTGTTTATAATGAGTCTGTCGAGAAGCTCAATACAAATCAACAGTGGTTATGTTAATACGCTATAACGCAATTCTGAGGTAAGTAGGCATCCATCCCTCATTTTGTAGCATTTTCCTTTCTGAACAGTTTGTTCTTCTTTGAAAATGGGAGGGGCAGTAAATCGAAATGAGCCCAATAATGTAGACAATATCAAAAAACACCCAGCAGTGATGCAGATATTTGAACAGGCTGGATGGCTCCAATTCTTAGAAAAATTCCAGGGGTTTGACCTCGATCTCACTATGGAATTTGCCCGGAGTTTTGATGGCAGCCAAGCCACTATGAAAAGGTTCGATATCCTTGCGTCTGAAGAATCCTTGAGCAGAGTTACAGGGTTGTCATTACAAGGAGAGAGCTGGTATAAGAATTTTAAAGTGGCCCCTAAAAGTTGGATCCCATTCCTTAAGGCACCTTCTCCACTTCTGGATTTGAGAAGAGGGATAGCCAGGGACACACTAAGCTCTCCTTGGGATGAGGTGGTATTCCACCTACATAAATTTTTCACCTGTGAAGAAGATATAATTTGGTTCACCATTATCATATCAGAATCCTGTTACATTTGAAAGGAGACAAACCACTTAGAATGCCTCCCTGTTACATTTGAAAGGAGACAAACCACTTAGAATGCCTTACTTCTTACACAGAAGTTTATTTAAGATGGTTGAGTTTTTAAGAAAAAAACAAAACCCCAAAACTACTTTATATCATAGAGGTCTCATCATGATGATTATAAATGAAGAACTGAATAGACTGGGGATTTCCTAGGACACTTTCATGGGTTCATCATTGTCCAAGCCAAATATGAGAACTTTACCACCTAAAAAGAGGACCGAGAAGATCACTATAGGATGGAGGAAATCAACGAGAGTTTCTCGGAAAGTCTTAAGCCCGATCATTGTTGAGACAGAAGATACAGAGTCTGAACAGGAAACATCAGATGTACAGCTTATTGAAGATTTAGAAATAGGAAAAAAACAAGATGAGGTGATGATAGATATTGAGGCTGAACCGGAAGGGGTAGAACCCCCATTTTTAGATATATAGCAGAATTGGATAGGGTGTGACATTTCCCCTTCCTCGACTGAAATGATAGATAAGTCTCAAGATATGGTAGACATGGAAAGAAGAAGAAAAATGGAAAGACCTATATTGAACCCAAGCCTTTCCGGTTCTATAGCTCTAGCTACCAAGCTTTACTCAAACAAAATCGAAGACTGTTGCTACAAAACAAGAAACTCAAAAGCAAATTGAAATATCACAAAATTCCAAACAATGCAGTAGACTTGATGGAGAATATACAGGGGGAAGATGTTGTTGGCATGTTTTTACAGGCAGTGTATGCTTGTCATTGATGGAAAGTACAACAACAATGATGGCTTGAGTACAGGAAGGATGTGCCAGGTGGGCACCAGAAGTCTTTTGGGAAGATGCTGCAGAGAAAGATCGACAAGTTCAGAGTATGCATCAATGGATCTCATTGAATATTTCTCGATGAACGTCAGATATGAGCCCGAGATCCGACCGGCGTTGGATCCAGGAGGACTTACATGCTCTTTAACGAGCAAGGTGAAATGTGAAACCCCGAAAAATCACCTCAACAAAGACTCCATTTCGGAGTTTCAGTTACCGAGAGATGGAGAAGTCAAGAGACAGAGACTCACAACACAGGAGTCTCGAAGTCATGAAATGCAAAACCCTGAAATCGCGAAATAGGTGCATCGCTCGAAGTTTTGGATACCGGGATTTCAGTTACCGGGAGATGGAGATGTCATAGACTCACATCAACAGGAGTCTTGAAGTCGTGAAATGTGAAACCTCGAAATAGTGAAATAGGCACATCGTTCGAAGTTTTGGATACCAAGATTTTGGTTTCCAGGAGATGGAGATGTCAGAGACTCACATCAACAGGAGTTTCAAAGTCACAAAATGTGAAACCCCAAAATCGAAAAATAGGCGCATCACTTGGAGTGTTGGATATCAGGATTTCGGTTACCGAGAGATGGAGATGTCAGAGACTCACATCATTAGGAGTCCCGAAGTGACGAAATGCAAAAACCCAAAACGGGCGCATCGCTTGGAGTACTGGATACCAGGATTCCGGATACCGAGAGATGGAAATGACAAAGACTCTCATCATAAGGAGTCCCGAAATCGTGAAACTCGAAGTCGAGAAATGATAAGTACTCCATACCAGAGTTTCAGATACTGGGAGTAGGAGTATTCAAGAGTAACGACTCTTCATCAGAAGATTCCCAAAATCGCGAAATATCACAGACAAGCTTCATTTCGGAGTTTCGAGCACCGCGACATGGAGAGTCAAGAAACTTCCCCATAGGAGTACCAAAATGCCAAAGTGTCGAAACTCGAAATTGTGAAATGCAGTTTTTAAATAAGGCTATGGTCACAACCATTGGTCACATCGGTGAGAGATAGAGGAAAAAGATAGAGCAACCAAGCTCCATTTCGGGGATCGCAACATGGAGTGTCGAGACACTTGATCGCACAAATACTAAAATGCCGAAGAATAGAATGCTGAAATGAATGCAAGACTTAGAGAAGTTAATCCAACGGTGCATATGAAACTGAAGAAGATCAGAGGGCTACTGTAGCACTTCTTAGTGTAACTTCTAGAAACCACTGATGGTTTCTACCAAAGGACTCGAAGAGACTTCGGTGTGATTTCCAGAGGAACTGAAGGCTCACAAGGAATCTGCCAGTAGGAGAAAAGATTGTTCATGGAGGCTATTGAGAGCAAGAAGAGCATTGGAGCCGTGAACTACAACAAAGAGGTTGAGGTCGACTGCAAGAGAAGATGAAGAATCTCAACTGTCTGTGATGTGAAGCAATTTGATCATGACACCCAGTGATGATGGACATATGGGATTAACAAATAGAGAAGCTAAAGAGTTGCAATGATGAACAGGTAGAGCACTCGACATGGAGAGCATGCATAAGGAGGTTAGTGACTACAAGTATGCAGAAGAAAGAAGAGATGTGTGTTGTTGTTGTTATGTGATGATCTAAGGTGTGAAGAAGGATTAGAGTGTAGCAGCTGATATGGACAGAAGATAAAAAAGGTGCATTGAATGGGAATTGTGTAGAGAGCACAAAAGGCAGAAGAACAAAAAGTGCAATGGATGCGTGCAGGAAGACAGTGAAGCAGACAGAGTAGTGAAATCTTGCAGAACAGTGATGAGACTGGTAAGCTATTGTTGAAAATTATATCACTGTAATAAGTTTCAGTAACACATATTCATAAATCATGGTGGTAGGGAGGTGCTAGGGAGGACTGGTGTCCTCAGAGGTTCAAGTGGGTGCTTGAACACAGGGAGTTGTTGCTTCCTTCTAGTTGGTGCTAGAGAAACCAGGGAGTTGGTGCTTCCTTCTAGTTGGTGTTAGAGAAACCAAGAATTTGGTGCTTCCTTCTAGTGGGTGCTAGAGAAAATAGGGATGTGGTGCTCTCAACAAGTTGCATCTTGCAAAAACAGAGGTTGTAGCCTCACAATGAGTTGGTGCTCATATGTATGATAATGTAAAGAATGTAAATAATACTTATCATATAAAGAAGAAGAGGTTTTTACCCTTTATGGATTTCCTCGGGAAATATCTATCTCTCTGTATCTCATATATGTGACTGATGTTGAATGTCCCATTGCTTATTTACCTGCATTATTGTGATCATCATTGAGTGCCTTGTAAAGAATTTAAAAGAAGCATATTGTTTAAGCACGGTGACAACTGATTCACCCCCCCTCTCAGTTGTTCAACAATTGGTATCAAAGTTGGCCCCTTTTATCTAAAGGTAGATCCTAGAGCTTAAACATGTCAAGCCATGAAGAAAATTCAACCAATAAGGCCCCTCTATTCAATGGAACAAACTCTACCTTTTGGAAAGTTAGAATGAGAACCTACATAATGGCTTTAGGTGTAGATGTTTGGGAAGTGGTAGATATTGGTTATGTAAAGCCAATTGTACTAGCCAATAAGGATGACAAACTAGAATTTAGCTTCAAGGCTAAGGCTATGAATGCTATCTTGAGTGGGCTTGCAGAAGCAGAATTCGTAAAATTTATGCATCTAGGAACTGCCAAAGAAATGTGGGACAAACTCATTAACAGTTATGAAGGTAATGAGAAGGTAAAGGATGCCAAGCTTCAAACCTATAGAATGCAGTTTGAACAGCTAAAGATGAAAGAAGATGAAACTGTTGGAAAATTCTTTTCGAGAGTAGAAGAAATGGTAAATGAAATGAAAGCACTTGCTGAAACGATTGAGTAACCTTCTTTAGTTCAGAAAATATTGAGATCTGTCTCAGATAGGTTCAATATGAAGGTCTCTTCTATAGAAGAACTAAATGATCTAAAAACCTTGGAGTTTGATCAACTTCTAGAAACATTGACTGCATATGAAATGAGAATAGTTAAAGATAAACCCACCTCCAGAGAAGCATCATTTAAGGCAGACAAGAATGAGGATTCTGAGCCCGATGAAATTAAAGAAAAAATTGTGAAGAGACTGAAGAAGGGATTAGGCAAATACAAAGGTAAATTGCCTTTCAAATGTTTCAACTGTGGTAGGATAGGTCATTTTGCAAATAAATGTCCCCACAAAGGAAAGGATCAGACATGTGATGATGAGGAGAAGTACAAACACAAAAATTTCTTTAAAGAGAATAACTTTAAGAAGAAAAGTCTTTGTGTAAACAATGATGATGATTCCTCAAATGATGAAGACAATGATTCATCTATTGAAGATAAACTAAATGACTTCATAATTATGGCCAAAGAGGATTATGATAATAACAACACAGGGAGTGATGTTAATGAAGAAGAAGATGTGGTTGACATGGAAGGAGAACTGGTCAATGCACTAGAAGAGATTGGAAGACTAAGAATCAAGAATAGAAAGCAAAGCCAATTGCTGATACAATTTGAGAAAGACAGTAAAGAACCTGATGAAGACCTTGTCCTACTAAAAGTAGAATTAGAAGAGGCAAAGAAAATCGAAGACATTCTGAAACGAAAGTTATCAGAAAAGAAGGCAAGATGTGAAGCATTAGAACAAGAAGTAGTGAACACTAGGAAAGAGATGGAGAAGTTTCAAGCCTTGTATAATCAGAATTTGTCAAGTATCAAAACCTCAGAAGGATTAGCCACCATTCTAAATCAGCAAAGGAATCCAAAGCTAAAAACTGGTTTGGGTTATGAAGAGGGATCAAGTAGTGGCAAGACAAGAGATGGAGAACCCATCAAGTTTGTCAAATGTACAACCAATGAAAACAACAAACCTGCAGAAACAAAGAAAGACAATCAGCCGCCTGGGATGAGTAAGGAAAAAGGTGCCAAGACTGAATCTGTAGAACAAAGAAATAGTGTGTCCCTTGCTGAAAGACGTAATCAGCATGGAAGAAATCGATTTGCTCAAAGAAGACAACCTTTTTCCAGGTATAAAGAATTTTTTTATGGCTATTGTTTCTATTGTTCTAACTTTGGTCATAAAGCTATAAATTGTTCCTTAAGACTTAGAAATAAGAAATTAATATTTCAAAGGAATAAATACTTCCCACAACAAAGAATGATACAACCAAGTAACAATCCTTCACAGACTGCAAATTGCCAAATTAAGTCTAGGGACATGCAACTAAGGAGGCCAAGAAATAATCAATGGTCAATGAATAGACAACACTGCAACAATAAGTTTGACCTATTGAATAATGAGATTGAATGCTACACCTATCATAACTTTGGACATAAATCTAATGACTGTCGGTTAAGGAACTATGAACCAGATTCGAAATCCCCTGCTGAAAAATGTCAAGTTTTGGAAGAAGAAGGAAAGTGACAAGTGTGGATTAGTATTGTCCGCTCAAAGAAAAATGAACCCTTGGTATATAGATAGTGGATTCTCCAAAAACATGATGGGAGACAAAGGCAAGTTTATATCTCTAAGTGAAAGAAAATCAGGAAACGTAACCTTTGGAAATGATGCTCCAGGCAAAATAAAGGGCATAGGAATGGTGAGCTTAAGTGATGGAAAAGGAAAATCCCAAGATGTTCTACTTGTAGATGGGCTTAAAAACAATCTGCTCAGTGTAAGTCAAATGTGTGACAAAGGATGTGAAGTGGTGTTTACATCCAAGGATTGCAAGATAAAATCTGAAACCTCTGGACAAGTGGTGGCCAAAGGCATAAGGACAGAAAATAATGTATATGTGCTAAAAGAAAATAGAGAAGAATGTTATCTAAGCAGACATGATGAAATATGATTATGGCATAGGAGACTTGGACATCTAAACTTTGACCACTTAATCAAACTCAAAAAAATTGAGGTATTAAAATATCTTCTGAGAATATCAAAGCCCCAAGATTCAATGTGTAAACCCTGTCAAGTAGGGAAGCAAAACAGGACACAGTTTAAGTCCAAGAGCTTTACTTCAACAGAGAAACCACTTCAACTAGTTCATATGGATTTATGTGAACCATCAAGAAAGGAAGGCACAGGGAAAGAAAACTACTTCATGTTGATTATCGATGATTACTCCAGACTTACTTGGGTTGCCTTTCTCAAGGAAAAGGCTGAAGCATTTGAGAAGTTTAAAATATTTAAGGCTTTAACTAAGACTCAAATAGGCAAGATGTTAAAGGTAGTAAGATCAGACCGGGGAGGAGATTTTATGTCAAGAGACTTCAAGGAATTCTGCGATGAGAATGGGATCAAGAGAGAATACACAATCCCAAGAACTCCACAACAAAATGGAGTTGTTGAGAGGAAAAACAGAACAGTGCAGGAAATGGCTAGGTCAATGATGAATGAGAAGAAGATTGGCCAAACCTACTAGGTAGAAGCAATACACACATCAATTCATGTTCTTAATAAAGCTCACCTCAGACCACAAAGTGACAAGACACCTTATGAACTATGGTTTGGGAGACCTGCTTCAATTAAACACTTCAAAGTCTTTGGGAGTAAATGCTACATAAATAATAATGATGAGAACCTCAAAAAATATGATGATAGGGATGATGAAGGTATCCTCTTAGGGTATGCTAAAAATAGTAAAGGATATAGATGCTATAATAAGAGGTTGAATAAAATGGTTGACTGTATTGATGTAAAAGTTTATGAAGGAATCCCAGCAAGAGAGATGTACAGTAATGAGTCTTCTACAAAATACACAACTAAAGCTGAAGATGAACAGGTCCAAGAATCAGAAAATGAAGACTTTGAATCAAATGAAGACTCAGACACTCAGACAGACTCAAATCAACATTCAACTTCAAATTCCTCCTCCAAAATCATTCAAAAGAATCATCCTGCAAGTCAGATAATTGGAGAAAAAGACAAAGGTGTACAAACCAGGAGAAAGCTAATCAAAAACACCGAAAAGTCTCATATAGCCTTCATATCCATGCTGGAACCCAAGAATTTTAATGAAGCCAACAAAGATGACCACTGGGTTAAAGCAATGAATGATGAACTTGATCAGATTGAGAAAAATAATATGTGGGAAATGGTTCAGAGACCAGAAGGTAAAAATATCATTGGTTCCAAATGGATCTTTAAGAGAAATTTGAATGAGCAGGGACAAGTTGTCAAGAACAAAGAAAGATTGGTCTGTAAAGGCTATGCTCAAATAGAAGGACTGGATTTTGATGAAACATTTGCGCCCATAGCAAGGCTGGAAGCTATCAGAATATTTCTTGCATATGCTTGTCATAATAGGTTTAAAGACTATCAAATGGATGTCAAGTCAACTTTTCTAAATGGAGATTTAAATGAAGAAGTCTATATGGAACAACCAGAGGGTTTCGAACTATCCGGTAACCCTACCTTAGTATGCAAGATGAAGAAAACTTTATATGGGTTAAAAAAAGCCCCTTGAGCCTGGTATCACAGACTGGATACGTATCTTAAAGACAAAGGGTTCAGGAGAGGAACAATTGACCGCAATCTGTATATTAAAATAGAGGATAATAATTTTCTCATCGTATTGGTCTATGTGGATGACATCATCTTCGGATGTAATAAGGATCCATTGGTACAATGGTTTGCTTCTGCCATGGAATCTAAGTTTGAAATGTCCATGATAGGAGAACTGTCATTTTTTCTTGGTCTACAAATTACTCAAAGGTCTAAAGGGATGTTCATTTCTCAAGAAAAATATCTAAGAGAAATGTTGAAAAGGTTTCAAATGAAAGATTCTAAACCTGTGGGCACACCTATGGTTACTGGCTACAAATTAAGCAAGGATGATGACTCACCTGATGTTGATCAGTGTTCATATAGGTCAATGATAGGCAGCCTGTTGTACATCACAACATCTCACCCAGACATAATGCATGCTATAGGAATGGTTGGAAGATATCAGTCTGCACCTAAACAGAGTCATTTACTAGCTATCAAAAGGATATTCAAGTATCTGAAAGAAACAATGACTTATAGTCTGTGGTATTCTAGAAATCAGAATTTTCAGCGAACTGTTTATACAAATGCAGATTGGGCAAACTATGTTGATGAGAGAAAAAGAACCAGTGGAGGAGCATTCTTCCTGGGTGACTCATTAGTAGCATGGCTTAGTAAAAAGCAAGGTTCCATTTCTTTATCAACCATAGAGGCAGAGTACATTATTGTTGCTGCCTGTTGCACTCAGGTATTATGGATGATTCAGACACTTGCAGACTTGGAGGTAAAATAGGCTGCACCAATACCAATTCATAGTGATAACATTAGTACCATCAGTGTGTCTAAGAATCATGTATTCCACTCCAAGACCAAGCATATTCCCATAAAATACCATTTTCTAAGAGAGAAAGTCACCAATTAGGTTGTTTAGGTTAAGTACATTACAACCATAGAACAAATAGAAAACATCTTTACTAAACCCCTAGCTAAGACCCCTTTTGAATATCTCCAACAGAAGATGGGTGTCATCCCATTTCACACCTAAGAGAGTCCATCCTGTTAGGGGGAGTCTTGTATTAATTGCATATTTGATACCTCCTACAAATACTGCAACAACTCAGGGGGAGTGTGTTTTCTTTGACATTGATGTCAAAGGGGGAGAAAAGAATAGGTACGGGTGCCTTTGTTTCCATCAATGCCAAAGGGGGAGATTGTTGGCATGTTTTTATAAGCAATGTATGCTTGTCATTGATGGAAAGTACAACAATGATGATGGCTTGAGTACAGGAAGGATGTGCCAGGCGAGCACCAGAAGTCTTTTGGGAAGACGCTGTAGAGCAAGCTCGACAAGATCAGAGTATGCAACGATGGATCTCATTAAATATTTCCCGATGAACATCAGATCTGAGCCTGAGGTCCGACTGACATTGGATCTCGGAGGACTTACACGCTCTTTAACAAGCAAGGTGAAATGCGAAACCCCAAAAAATTGCCTCAACAAAGACTCCATTTCAGAGTTTCGGTTACTGGGAGATGAAGAAGTCAAGAGTCAGAGACTCACAACACAGGAGTCTCGAAGTCGCGAAATGCGAAACCCCGAAATTGCGAAATAGGCACATCACTCAAAGTTTTGTATACCGAGATTTCGGTTACTGGGAGATGGAGATGTCAAAGACTCGCATCAATAGAAGTCTTGAAGTCGCAAAATGTGAAACCCGGAAATCGTGAAATAGGCGCATCGCTCGAAGTTTTGGATACCAGGATTTCGGTTACCAGGAGATGGAGATGTCAGAGACTCACATCAACAGGAGTCTCGAAGTCGTGAAATGAGAAACCTCGAAATCGTGAAATAGGCACATCGCTCGAAGTTTTGGATACCGGGATTTCAGTTACTAGGAGATGGAGATGTCAGAGACTCACATCAACAAGAGTCTCGAAGTCACAAAATGAAAAACCCCAAAATCATGAAACATGCACATCGCTTGGAGTGTTGGATATCGGGATTTTGGTTACCAAGATATGGATATGTCAGAGACTCACATAATCAGGAGTCCCGAAGTGCTGAAATGCAAAAACCCAAAACAGGCGCATCACTTGGAGTACAGGATACCAGGATTTTGGATACTGGGAGATGGAAATGACATAGACTCTCATCATAAGGAGTCCTGAAATCGTGAAACCCAAAGTCAAGAAATGATAAAGACTCCATACCGGAGTGTCGGATACTGGGAGTAAGAGGAGTCAAGAGTAAAGACTCTTCATCAGAGGAGTCCCGAAATCCCGAAATGTCACAGACAAGCTCTGTTTCAGAGTTTCGGGCACTGCAACATGGAGAGTCAAGAAAATTCCCCACAGGAGTACCGAAATGCCGAAGTGCCGAAACGCGAAATTGCGAAATGCAGTTTTTAAATAAGGCTATGGTCACATCCATTGGTCACATCGACGAGAGATAGAGGAAAGAGCTAGAGAAACAAAGATCCATTTCAGGGATCACAACATGGAGTGTCAAGACACTTGATCACACAAATCCTGAAATGTCGAAGAGCGGAATGTCAAAATGAGTGCAAGACTTAGAGAAGTTAATCCAACGGTGTAGATGAAACTAAAGAAGATCGGAGGGCTACTGTAGCACTTCTCAATGTAACTGCTAGAAACCACTGATGGTTTCTGCCAGAGGACTCGAAGATACTTTGGTGTGATTTCCAGAGGAACTAAAGGGTCACAAGGAATCTGCCAGTAGGATAAAAGACTGTTCATGGAGGCTATTGAGAGCGGGAAGACGTTGGAGCCATGAAATGCAACAGAGAGGTTGAGGTCGACTACAACAGAAGATGAAGAATCTCAACTGCCTGTGATGTGAATCAATTTGATCATGACACCCAGTGATGATGGACAGATGGGATTAACAAATAGAGAAGCTGAAGAGTTGCAATGATGAACAAGCAGAGCACTCGACATGCAGAGCATGCACAAGGAGGTCAGTGACTACAAGTATGTAGAAGAAATAAGAGATGGGTGTTGTTGTTGTTATGTGATGATCTGAGGTGTGAAGAAGGATTAGAGTGTAACAATTGAGATGGATAGAAGATAAAAAAGGTGCATTTAATGGGAATTGCACAGAGAGCACAAAAGGAAGAAGAACAAAAAGTGCAATGGATGCATGCAAGAAGACAGTGAGGCAGACAGAGCAGTGAAATCTTGCAGAACAGTGATGAGCCTGGTAAGTTGTTGTTGAACATTATATCACTGTAATAAGTTTCAGTAACACATATTCATAAATTAGGGTGGTAGGGAGGTGCTAGGGAGGACTAGTGTCCTCAGAGGTTCAAGTGGGTGCTTGAACACGGGGAGTTGTAGCTTCCTTCTAGTTGGTTCTAGAGAAACCAGGGAGTTGGTGCTTCCTTCTAGTTGGAGCTAGAGAAATCAAGGAGTTGGTGCTTCCTTCTAGTGGGTGCTAGAGAGAATAGAGAGTTGGTGCTCTCAACAAGTTGCAGCTTGCAAAAACAAAGGTTGTAGCCTCACAATGAGTTGGTGATCATATGTATGATAATGTAAAGAATGTAAATAATACTTATCATATAAAGAAGAATAGGTTTTTACCCTTTATGGGTTTCCTCAGGAAATATCTGTCTCTGTGTATCTCATATATGTGACTGATGTTGAATGTCCCATTGCTTATTTACCCTCATTATTGTGATCATCATTGAGTGCCTTGTAAATAATTTAAAAGAAGCATATTTTTTAAGCACGGTGACAACTGATTCACCCCTCCCTCTTAGTTGTTCAACAGATGTATCAGAAGAAAGGGTGGAAAGTTGTGCTAAAATCCATGCAGAGGAAGCTCAACAGATGTTTAATACCTTCCTGGATGATATCATCACCAACACTCATGCTTTTATGCAATTGAAACCCGACCTTCCTCAGTGGAGAAATAAAGACGAACTCTTTGACTTGGGGATAATCAATAAAGAGTCCCACAGACAAGTCATCGAAAATCTTAAGACGAGATGGTTCTCTATGTATCTGCAACAAGAACAAAAATGGATAGAAAAGATTAAACAATATAAACAACAAATAGAGGGTACCAAGAAGCTGGTACAACAGTCTACTGAAATTGCTTTTGAAGGCATTTTTAGTAGGGAGCTGCCAAAGTTTTATCCTCTTTATTTGCATGATCGGTGGGTAGCCTTTAGACTAAAACAGTTGGCAGCAGGACAACCTCATGAGATAAACCAACCAGATGATTTTGTTAGTATTTATGTCACTGTGGAAATGAAAGACCAAAACCTGCTATGTGAGTTATATCTTTATAACTTCATTCTCCCTAACAATGCCCGCTGGAATCCTAACCTCGAAGTTGGAGATGTTCAGTTGAGGGAATTTACCTCTCATATCCTTGGTCTATCGCAGTGGAAGAAGGATGCATAATTTTATAGGAGGATGGAGGCTGAGGCAAGCCTCAATGTGAGGGATGAGTATCCATTGCCTCATGTTATGAAATAATATCTACAGAGGTTGAGGGAAGATGCAGGAGATGTAGTCACCATTCATCAACATCAACGATTTTCTATAGAAAAATTCATGCAGGTATCCAGGGCACATTCAGTTGAGGCACTGTTAATCTCTCATGATATTTGGGAAGTTCTTCCTAAATATCTAAAGGACCGGAACCCCATAGGATATCCATATTTTTGTTTGGCACTCAACCGGGATTCATTTTATGCTAACTCCTTACTTAGGTATGGTAGTCGATGGCTCGGACTAAGGTTCCACTTTCCTATTATTTGGTGCCCCAGCAGGTTCTACAAAGCCACTACTGCATGGGATGAGGAAGAGGAACGGCTTCAGTGGTTACAGATGGAGAGGGCCCTTGGCTATTATAACACAGGTGAGTTTGGACACCCAACTTATGACTGGGGGGCAGTTCATGCAGGCATAACAGAGGAGGAATATGTTGCATGGGGACATGCAACCAAATCAGCAAGGGGGAGATGATGAACCCCTATTTTGGCATTGTTTTGTTCCCTATATCCTATAAATATACATACATTTTTCCCTTCTTTTATGTTTTACACATACTTATCTTTATAAAGTTCCACCTTTATCATAGGTACTATTATTGCCACATAATCTTCTTGACTTTTGTTCATAAACTAGAATTAGAGTGAACTTTAGAAAATATTTGACTTATTAAATATGTGTGGATTTCAATAATATTAACTATGGCTACAGAATGCAAGGCCCCAGGTTCTAGCTACATAATGTAAGGCCCCAAGTTCATATGAATATGCATATCGATGCAAGGCAATTTTGAGATATATGAAGAGGATATTTTAAGAAGATATATTTCCAACACACAATCACATTCTATTCTTGCATACACACATCAGCACCTACACAGTATGATATGCCTTGAATGGATAGCTTACATGTGAACAAGTGGCAAGGCTGATAGTTACCAGCGTGAAGGTTGCATAACCATGAGCAGTAAAGAGATGGTCAGCATCTTCACTTCAGCGCACATGATAAATCCAAAACAGTAATATACATAACAAACCACCTAATGCATCTAGGACGTGAACAACTAGTGGATACATGGAGGCATTAAGCATCGATTTGTTTCAACAATGTTTCCTAGAATCTAGGATTGGCGCTCTGCATATAGCTATTGTTAGCCAAGTGTTTGTATACATGTATGATCGGTTGAGCAAAGAAGTTAGTGTATTATCATATGAGACATATCATACATTGAGTTGAGCGAATACTGTCTTGAGATCTAAATTTCTGATATATATATAAATCTTTTGCTGTGTGTGATCATTTCCTGTTGATAAGTGATAAGTAGTGAAGTGTCAATACAGGAGTATCGTGAGAAAGGGCCGACTCATAGGTACAATCCGTATTATTTATTTTGTTTTTATATCCTTTGTTGTTAGTTAACTCATGCATGATAATTAGATATATATATGTTGATCAGATTGTTAGTTTCTAAGATTTATTTTACGGTTTGCTGAATAATGATTATGTGCTTCTTAATGGCCCTGGATATTTGCTGAATAATGACAGTTAGAGATTATTAGGGTGAATAGATTTCAGCCAACATCTAAAATCAGACCTATTTTTATCCTAACACCTTATGGTTAAACTCTAGGTATGTATAGATCAATCTGGGCACGTATAACAGAACCTAGGTGAAAGAATTTACCATCATAATAAACTTTGGCATCATCCATAGAGCTGAGGATGGGGATCATTAAGCACTTTACCCTTGTGATTACAACATCGTAATTTTTGAGTTTTTATAGACTTTAGCATTTCCTCTTACACATATGCACAGTTGCTATAGAATCACAATTCTCGTGAATCCCAGTCAAGTGAACATTCAAAGATTGAGTTTATTTTATTTTCAGAGAGCTTAGTTTTTAGAGATACCACCAGAAGACTGAAAGGATCAGAGCTTTGTGACTTGTTTCTTTCGTAATCATAGTTACAGTAAGCTAGTTCTCCTTTCTGTGCAGATTGTGCAAGAGTGTCTCGTAAGCACAATAAGCCCTGGGTTGACAAATGAGTGATAGAGTGTAGAGTGAAACCAAACAATTGGGAATCATATTTTTACCTCGTCAACACTCGTTAGAAGGTTTGAAAGGGCATCTTTCGAGTGGTAGTTTATTTATTTTTTGGCCTCGTGAGACTAATTACGAAAAAAGAATACTCTAGTCAGTATCGACTAGAAGAGTTCTCCTAGGTATTATTTTACACTTTTTCGGACTTGGGAGACTAAATTTGCAAAAAAGTCATCCCTTTGAGTCTTCTTTTTTCCTTTTCAGACTCTCTAAACATGAAAAGATGAATGATTTTACCTTCTTTAGAATCTTGAAATTAAACATTGAAGGACCCATATGGGACTTAACCCCTCCTTATTCAGGTTCATTAAACATATGACGAGGGACTCATCGAAGATGAGTTATACCAAACATCTTTTATCCTCTTTGAGCTCGTTTAAAAATAAATAGGTACTCACCAATCATGGTGGGGGGGAAATTGAAAGAAGCGGGTCAAGGTTTTTGAAAACATTATGGCATCTATTTGTTGTCACCCTTGAACATCGCACCTATTTGCATGTCATCTTATAGTTGGATGATATGCTTGTCTCTGAGTCATACCAATTCTATGTGTTGTTATAATTTTTCATTCCAGTCGAAGAGTGCTTTGATTATTGTCACATTATGTTCTTGGTACTCATCGAGTCAATGATGCCAGGTCATTTGTCGTGCCTCACAATGTTCAAGGGAAATCTCAACTAATCAACCATTCTGCAGTATCCATTTTCATACCCGTATCAGTCTATCTTTGTCTGATCTATGATCTTAAAATCACTATCCCGTGTCCATTTTGTGTTGACAATGGGTGATACATCATGGAGCTCCTTCGATGAGTCTTTTCCTATCTACTTCAACATATTATCCAAGAATTAGAATTAGGAACTAATCAATACCTTGGAACTCACCTTCCTTATGGTAGGTTTCCTCGCTTTTGAAAATGGGTTTACATCATTGACCTTATCCTTAAAAACCTTCATTTAGGCCCTCAAAATGGCCCCGAAAGTTAAAAACTGCTAAAAATAGTGAATTGCCAAAATTTCTAGAAAATTGTTTTGAACGAGTTGGAAAAGGTGGGTGGCCACTGATATCCATTTGGATCAAGAGAATTCTTATAGAATTTGTTTTAGTGCATGATAATCCAAGCTCTTCCGTGATAATTTTATACATCACACTTGGACTGGACCCGCCATCAATTAGGCAACAATGAGCTATTTTATCCATGATTTTTACTGAGATATAGAAAGGGTTTTTTTTTACAGGGTTCCTAAAATCATTTACATCTATATTATTTACATTTTAGTCCTCTTCCTTTGACTCTTTAAATAGAATGGTTATGGTAGAAATATTACCTTCCATAAATGTTTTAAGATTCTCCTATTGTTCTTGGACGAAAACCATGTCCAAAAGAGTAGCATCAACTTTGATATTAGCCAATTGATTAAGGATATTATAATTAGAAGAGTAAAGAGGAGAAGACACTCCTTGATTATCCAAATATTTTACAGCTTGCTTGTGTATCAACACTTTGAGAAGATGAGCTTGGGGTGGAAGAAGTGCGGGGAAGGTCATATTTTCCCTTGGTAGTGTAAGATTTATTCTTGGTATCGATTACCATAACATCTTCTGGTTCAACCCAATCTAAAATAGTGGTCGTGGTATTAGGATTTTTTCCAAAGATCTTATCACTAGTATTTCTCTTAACTTCGCAAGTACTTTCTTCATGATTTTCTTCACAGAAGTTACAACAACTGCGAGCCATTATGGTATTTGGCTGAAAATTATTTTCATTAGTATTCCTAAAAGGTTCTAAGGAATAATCAGATTCCCCAAGGAAAGGGGAAGAGGAATTTCCTTTTTCGTTCGTAGGCTATCATCATATTATTAATATCTTAAATGAGTTGTAGGAGGGCAGACATGTATGTTTTCTTGACCAACTATCCCTTAGGGAGACCCATTCTTTTGAGTTTCTCTTCATATTCTAGGCAAGTCTGAAGGGCAGAACCAATATTGTCAATATCCTTCTCTTCAATTCTATGACGATAAGGGGAAGGTAATGCATTATAATAATGCATGGAAGAAGCCTGATTTTGAGGATGGATTAGTTCATGGATTTGATTATATAATTTGGTAAAGTGAAGGTTAAAACATTTAATGGTTTCACCATCCTTATAGGCAATATTGTTGTATTCCCTTAATTTCTCAGATGGGCTCTTGGGCTATCCATAAGTTGACTTGAACCAATAAACCAATTCTTCCCAAGTGGAAAGGATTTTGGGAGGGAGGTAAAAAAAAAAAACAGTTGCAACTTTCCCTTCGAGAGAATTGACAAATAAATTCATGCAAGTGTCATTATCGTTAGCTCCTATGTTATGAAAAGCATTAGAAAATGCTACTAGGTATTTGTTTGTAGTAACGGTGCCATTTCCTGAAAACCTAGGTAAAATATCCTTGAATTTTGGTAATGGTTGAGTGGATGGTGCAAGACTCAAGGGAGAAGATATGTGCCATCATGTGGTTGTAGCATCTTCCTTGAATTGGAAAATTCCATATTTCTTTACAAATTTAGAAGGATTGGTAGTGGATTGAATAGGGACTTGATGACTATAGATACTACCAATTACTTATGAAGCAAAAGGTTGTGAGGAGGAGGGACCTACGGTGCCACTGCCACTACCCACAAATGTCACATTGAAAGTGATAGGTATGGGTGATAAAGGTGAACTAGCATAATCAGATAAAGTTTGCCTAAAAGCACTTTGTTGTGTCGATAAGACAATTTTCCTCCTCCATGTTTTAGCAATAGGGGTAGCTTCAGGGGATAAATATCTTCTCCTTTGATATATGCAAGGATTAGAGGACATGAAATGAAAGACCAAAGCGGTAGGAAAAGGGAGGTTACTATTGATTTATGGGGTGCCTTTCCCTAGCTTCCCAATGTTCATGAATATTTATGTCCCTTTCAATTACTTCCCAAGAGTGTTCAAGTTCATCATGAGTACTATAATTTTCTAAAATAATGTTGAACAAATTCAATGCAATGTTGGTTTGGTCATCAAGACTTTTTCCAATATTGGGTTGTCTCGTAACAGGTACTGTCATGGAAAAATCAGTTAAAGAGTAATCAGAAAAAAAATAAAAAAAAATGAAAGATAATCGTGATACAATCAACCAAATAGATATGGAATATATCCCCATTATGGTCTCCAAATAAATTTTGAGGGAAAGGTATGAGGAACCTTACTCAAGCATTTTCAGATCTTGTCGGGCTAAGGCAATATAGTTGGGAATGTCACCTAGGGTTTATAGACTTAAAATAGAAAAAGACAATCACTTAATCCACATGTATTAAGTACGAGGGACCAAGGCTGGTTGTGTATATATTACATGTAACTATGCAAAAAATATAAAATAAGCCAGAAATTACATAAGTTTGTACATGGATAAGAGACAAGGTTAAAAGAAAAATATGAACCAAATCATCATAATACACATGTGACACTGAAATCAAAAACCTGATTTTTATATTGATTTCATTCTGAGATACAAAGATGAATTCTCTTTACAAACCCCTACAAGGGTAGGGACCAAAGTTATATTTATAAGCCTCCGATGGGAACTATACAAAAGGACTCTGACATCAAAAGAAAAATGAAGCTAAAGATCTGGATCAGCTTGACACAAAATGTTGCCACTTGACTTTGCAAAATATTCTTTATCAGTCATGAAATTTAGTTCATAAACAAACAAGAACAGACAAACTGCCAAAGATAAATCATACACCTTAAAAGACAAGTTTTTGAAAGATATGATTTAGTTTTGAATCTTGTTGCCTTCAATAAGACCCTGTTGTCACCAAGATGGTTAAGCCTTCTGGTAAAATTAGAATGAATGAAGAATGGAAGTATCTCACAAGTACAGAACAAACCTTATAGTAGAAGTTCTCCTTCTATTCTCTCTTACTCCTTGTCTCTTCATTTGATTGAGCTTTTATTATTTCTCAATCATTTATGGTAGTTCAACTACCTTTCTTTTGTTAAGATTAATTAGCTTAACTAATTAGTTGAGACAATTAATTAATAATATATAAATAAGGGTCTATTTAAATAATAACTAAATAGGTGGGATCCCTTGTCACTCCCATTTTCAATTTTAAATAATCATCAAAACATAAAGTATAATACCCCAAACATTTGATTCAAACATCTGCCTTGTAACTCCCATCCTCATATTAATAATCAAATATTTTCATATCAACAAAATAAAACATGATTATATCCAAAAATAACATTATATCCATGATGTCCCAAAACTCTGTCTAAATATCTATTTGTTGTCCAAAATATTGTTATATCGAATAAAAAGATTGTCCTCAAAAGAAAATAGCATTAAAAAGATTAAAAACCATATTTGTTGTGAGAGGCATTTTGCCTCTTTCCATTGTTTCTTTCTCTTTATCCCTTATCTAATTTATCTGGTTCAACAACCTTCAACTAGTGAGAATCAAGTGGGTGGATCGCACTAATGACGTGGGAAATTTCAGCTTTGAGGTTGTGATGAGAGGATACTGATTTAGAGGAGTCTTTAGAAGACTTGGAGGAATTAGCCATCTCTTTACCTTTATCCAACATTAGCTTGGGAATATGATTTTTTAGCCTTTTGCTTGCATGAGAGGAATGTACAGGTGAGATAACACGATCAGCTTGGGCATTTGGATTTATTCACGGTGGAGGAGGGGGTAGTGGAAAAGACATAGTAGGCCAACTATGGTGATGAACTACAGGATCATGAACAATTTCTTGCTAACCATCATTTACATGTGGTTCTGGCTGCATAGACACATGATGGGGAACATGGATACTAGAGAAATTTTGACATGGCTAGAAAGGAGGCCTCTTAGGTATGGGTTGCAGAATTCCTTGTCCAACTAAATTAAAATACCCAACTTGGAAAAATTGATTTAGTTCTTGCAAATCAATGTCAACATGTATCAAAAATAATGGACTTCTATGGTCTCTTTGTCAATTATTTCCTCTCCCTCTATTAGCACCTCTTCCATTGTTGCCTCTGCTAAAGAAACTCATCCTGAAGAAATATTCCAATCATGTTATGAAAAACTCTTAACAATCCATGCATCAATACTCTACCTAAATAAAATCAAAAGTTTGGCTCTATCATTCACAATAGAAGCACATGAAATCCATCCATCAATACTTTTAAAATCAATAATCAATTGCCATTTGAACATGGAGTAGTAGGGCTATTGGGAGGATGGAGGGATTTGTAATCAACAGAAAATGGTAGCATGGATGGGAAGCAACCGACGGATATTGTTCAAGAAAATGCAGAGGTAACAGAAAAAGTATCCATATCCAAACTTCCAACACCAATCATCACCTAGCCCCTTTCTTTTCTTGTTAATCCTTTCTCTTTTCCTTTTTTTTAATGAAATTCATAATGATAGAATAGGGGATGTTTTAAATGTATTTGGGAAGGCAATGGTCATATAATGAGGAAAGTGAGATAATGAATGAAAATGAGGCGATTATTGTTCTATTACATGCAATAATATTTATTGAAAAATTGACATTTCCATCATTTGCCAAAAAATCTTCTATGTTAACTATCTAAATCCAAGACATGGAAAGTTTTTATAGTGTCCAATATAAAACCCCAGGAAAGTTTCAGGACTTTCAAACTTTACAATTTTTATTTTCCTTTTTTTCTTTTCCATTAGCAAAGCATTTTATAAGAGACTGTTAACAGAGTCATTTGGAACAATTAAAACTAGATTACATCAAGCCATCATGGGAGGTTGAGAAGTTATAGACCTTTCACTATACAACACTTGTATCACAACCCCAATACTTGTTGCATAAACATACAGAGTTCGAAACCCCATGCGAAATTGGTGCTCATCGTTTGATTTTAACATCATATAACTTAAAAATCAACCAAACCCCCATAGATAAATAACAAGAGAGCCAAGACTTCATGCATATAACCAATATATCCCATTGTCAGGTCAACACTATAACATACATCGAGACCATAGTTTGAATCTACTAATGTCCATATATCAGATAAAAAATTGAGGTCTCAAAAAACATAAGGGAAAAACATTAATAAAGGGTTTCAAAAACCATTTAACCATTTATTTCCACAACATACTTTCCACAGACCTCCTATGGTGACCACAAGGAAAATACTCATGTCTCACATATATTCAAAAATGGTGGAAAGATAATTCGAAAGAGTTGCAAGTCTTCCAAAGACTAGATAAAGGGTATGGAATTATGCAAAAAACCGAACTGTTCTTTTATTTCAGAGAAAAACCTTTGAATTCTAATTACTAGAGAAGAGAGAAACCGAAAGTACTTGCCATAATTATTTTCCATCACTCATAGAAAAATAAGCAACATTAATTATGGGCGCAACATAATCACATATTTCAAACAGAACGAAACATCGAACATTATTCTCATCTTGAAACGTTTAAATGCCAATAAGAAGAAACCTCCATTTAAATGCAATTTTCACAGTCATAATACCTACATGATGGTGTCAAATGATGTGTCTGAGTGGTGATATGTACCACCATGATGGTGTAGAAAATTTGATACCCAAATGAGTATTCCTGCGATTCTCCTGATCTAACAATTTCCGCCACTTGTTAAATACATAATCGCTTCTACTATTATTATTGCGGAAGAAATTAAACCATGACCACAACCATGAGCACAAAGTGAAATATCAATAACACACAACACATAAGTTTTTCCAAGAAAAAGTAAAGCTAAAAACCCCACTATCATATATTATGTATATCATGAATCATGAAACAATCTCATACAAAGCTCTAATCCAAGATCTCTCAGTACAATACAATCGTCTCTCACTGTCATACACAAATTAGAGAATACATGCGCCAATTTCCGTGTCCAGACAACCTGCCTCCTCTGCACAATCTCTGCAATTCAAATTCTCACAATAATCCTCGCGATAATCAATTTCCTAGTTTTCACATACTCATAAGCATATCCAATGCATGTGTGATCAAATCACAACTGATAGCCAACTGTCCCTTTCACCTGTTATCTCAACTGGTGTCCATTGGATTGACATGCATGTAGTTAACCGTGGCGAATCTTCAGTTGCATGCGATTTAATTGATTGTGAATTAATGAATAATTAATTCACTGAACTCGGACTAATAAAACTAAGATTAACTCACTTAACTACACTTATGATTCTGTTACAATTCCAAATCACTCAGTTATGAATGAGATAATAGATTAATATTTATTATCTAATTTATTTAAGGGAAAATTAAATTAGACAAATGTTTCTTGTTGACTTTTCAACACTCACTCTCAACAAGAAAGGGATTATCCTTCAACCCAATCCTGTCATTGTGATATTCGAATTTTCTCCTAGTGAGCGCCTTCGTCAGAATTTCCGCATCTTAATCTTCTATAGGATTGTATTGAAGCAACATGATCTTCCACTGCAAACAATATTTGAGATGATGATACCGGATATCTATATGCTTAGATCTGTCATGAAACACAGGATTAATTGAGAGTTTAATGAAACTCTGATTATCACAGTAAATCACTGTCAGATCTAAATGAGAACCAAACAAACCAACCAAGATCTTCTTCATCCAGATAGCCTCACACGCATCTTGGCTCGCTGCCATGTATTCCGCTTCCGCTAAACTAAGTGCCACAGATCTCTATTTCCTGCGGTACCAAGAAACGGTTGTAGATACGATACTAAATATCCCTCTTAATGTGCTCTTTCTGTCCGTTGGGCTATTCGCCCAATCTACATCCATGAAGCCATGCAACTTCACCTCATTCGTCTGTCTGTACCATAATCCATACTCAAATGTGCCCTTAAGATATCTTAGGACATGCTTACCCACCTTCCAAAAGAGTTTGGTAGGCTTAACCATCGTTTGACTTAGCTGGTTAACTGCATAGCAAATGTCTGGTCTCATGTTCACTAAATAAATTAGCGAACCCACTAATTGTTGATAGATAGTAGCATCCACTACCTCTCCAGAAGTAGCATCCTCTTTCCTCCAGTTTCATGGAAGAGGAGTATCCATGGGTTTGAAACCCTCCATGTGAAACTTACCCAATATCTCTCTTGTATACTTTCCTTGAGACACAAAAATTTCACCATCTCGCTGCCATATTTCCAATCCAAGAAAATAATGAAGAAGGCCCAAATCCTTCATCTCAAACTCCTTTGCAAGGTCCTCCTTGCATGAGTGTATCAACTTCTAATCACCAGTCAATATTAAATCATCAAAATAAAGCACAATGATTAATATCTTACCCTCCACCACAATTTGGTATAGGTTTGCATCTTCTTCACTTTTGGTGAAGCCCATCCGGTGAAATAGTTGTCTATCCAAGTGTACCAAGCACGGGGTGCTTGCTTCAGCCCATACAATGCTCTCTTGAGTTTTCACACATGTGACTCTCTATCAAAGGTCTCAAAACCTTTAGGTTGTTCAATGTAGACTTCTTCCTCAATGATCCCATTGAGGAACATAGTTTTTACATCGATCTGATGAATGCGCCAACCCATCTGTGCTGAGAGTGAAAGGATGGATCTTATGAAAGAGTACCTTGCGACAAGTGCAAAAGTCTCACCATAATCTATCCCCTCGATCTGTGAGACGTCCTGGGCCACAAACCTAGCCTTGTATTTCTCCACACTCCCATCAACAACTTGCTTTACTTTGTAGATCCATCTTGAACCTACCACTAATTTATCAATCGGTCTTGGAACAATTTCCCATGCACTATTTTTGACAATGGAGTCATACTCCTCTACCATAGCATCAACCCAAGTGGGGTCTTGCACTACTTCCTGAAAGGAAGATGGTTTAGTCACAATACATTTTCTCATGAGATCCATGTATCCAACAAATCAATCAAGAGACTGTCTCTATCTGTGTTGTGAAATAGGGGCTCCTACATTCTGTGCAGCATCTAGTCTCAATCTATCAGCTTCTATGGTGAGATTTTTGCCATTTCTGATGGATGGCTCTGCTTGAGTGGTGTCCTCCACTCCATGAACCTCCTCATGTGGCTGATCCACATCTTAAGACTCATCCTTGGGAACCACCAGTTCCTCTTCTGCATGCAAGTCTAGCTCCCTCTCAAGCGACAACCACATGGCTTTCCCCTCATCGAATTTTATATCTCGTCGCATAATAGTAATCTTACTGTTTGGAAAATACACACAATAATTATGGGGTGTTTCTGTGTACCCCACAAATATCCCAAATTTAGCATTTGGTTCCATCTTCTTCCTGACATCCTTGTTTACATGCACATAAACAGATGAACCAAAAATTTTAAAATGAGAAACATCAGGTTTCTTACTAGTAAAAGATTCTTCAGGTGTACTCATGCCAAGTACTCTATGAGGACAATGGTTCTACACATAAACCGTAGTATTGCATGCTTCTGCCCACAAATGCAATGGTAGACCCTGATCATGCAACATCGCTCATGTTGCACCCACGATCGTTCTGTTCTTTCTCTTCGCGACCCCATTTTGCTGTGGGTTATGAGGCACTATGAGTTCTCTTTGAATTCCTTCTCTACTGTAGAATTATTTGAATTCATTAGAGATGTATTCTCCACCATTATCGCTCCTTAGAGCCTTCACTTGCTTCCTCAACTCTTTCTCCACCAATGCTTTAAACTCATAGAACTTTGAGAATGTTTGATCCTTTTTCTGCATGAAGAATATCTAGC
Organism: Picea engelmannii; assembly: GCA_009831015.1. Taxonomy (NCBI): domain Eukaryota; kingdom Viridiplantae; phylum Streptophyta; class Pinopsida; order Pinales; family Pinaceae; genus Picea; species Picea engelmannii. Next base: position 279,427 of record ML780374.1, on the reverse strand, counting down.
ATTTACGAGAAAAGTCATCAACAAAAATAACATAATACCTGTGTTTTTCTGTTGAAGCAACCGAGAATGGTCCACACACGTCCGTATGAATTCTCTCCAGGATCACCGAAGCATAGTTCTTATTTTCGTGAAAGGTTGACTTTACATACTTCCCCAAGGTACACCCCTTGCACTGATCTGACTGAGCAAGTGTTCCCCTTGAAGTCTAGTAGATATTTGATGCATGATATTTAAGGCTCCATGATGAAGATGGCCTAATCTCCTGTGCCATAATTCACCCTCATCCTGGCTCATAACTTATTCTTCCTTGCCTATCATGGCACTGTAAGCATCTACCTCCAACATGTAGAGATTCTTAACTTGAATCCCTATCTTCTTGACTTGACCTGTTGCTTTATGTCGCAGATATGCTTTTCCACTGCTAAAAACAACATCATAGCCTTTGTCCTCCAACATTGCGACTGAGACCAAGTTTTTCTTCAGACCTGGAACATACATAACATTTTTCAAATGAAATGGTTTACCTGACTCTCTCTGAAAGGTAATGGTACCAATACCAGTCACACTGTATCGTCCATCGTTGCCCATCTCTATATGCATTCTGAGATCTTTCTCCTCCAAGTCAATGAAAGACTCTTTATTTCCCATCATGTGGAAGGAAGCACCACTATCCAAATACCACACCGATCCTGATGCACTTGATTCCATGCATGCGATCAAAGTGAAGTCAATATCAAATTGTGAGACAAGAGCCTCACTAGTTGCAGCTCCAACAACCATCTTGTTCTTCTTCTCCTGCGGACAGTTAGTAGTGAGATGCCCATGTTCATGATAGTGAAAACACTTCACCTTGGACAAATCCAGCTTCTTGACTTTAGACTCATATTTTGATTGGGATTTCTTCCATTTCCCTTTCCTAGCCTTTGCAGTCAAAGAAAAATCCTCTTCATCATCACACTTTGATGAAGATCCATCTCTGGTGTTCCACCTAAACTCCTCCTGCACTATATCCGACGATAGTCATTCCCAATCCAACAATTTTTCTCTTCCATTGACAGAGTCTTGATAACTATGCCAACTCTTGGGAAGTCCTAGGAGCACCAATCTCATCAAATCATCAGCAACAACTGTTATTCCCACACTTCCAAGCTCATCCCGACATTGGACAAACTTCGTGAGATATTTTGGAATGGTGTCACCCTTCTCCATCTTGATCTTCCTGAGTTTATCTTTGAGCGCCAATTTCCTATGGTTGCTATTGTTTTGGAACAGATCTATAAAAACCTTCCACATTGCATGTGGTGTGGTTTTCCCATGGAGACTTGAGACAATGTGGTCTCGTACTCCCTCCAACAGAATCCTTCTCGCCTTCACTACTTTCTTTGTCCATGCATCAAGATTTGTAGTGTCTATCGCATCCATATTAGGAACATCTGCATCAATTTAACCCTTCAAGACATTGTCTTTGAGCATTGCCTCCATCTTTTCCTTCCAAGCAATGTAGTTAGAGCTTCCCTCGAGTGCATACTCCAACCTCAAGCCATTGAAGGACATTTTTGATCTTGAATCAAGTGTCACACCAAGAAAATATTGCAAATTTGAATGTTATCCAACCACCAAAACTTAAGTCCTACAATCCCTCTTCCCTGGGAGGTTCGTACCCCACCTGAGAGTAGCCTGAGTAAAGTTTGCACCTTGCCTATGTGTAGCCTGCGAACTTGCTTGGGAAGTTCGCACCCTGCTCCACTGTAGCCTGCGAGAATTCCAATGAAGTTCGCACCATGCTTCACTGTTAGGGTGAGGGAAGTTCGCACCCTACTCCACTATAGCCTACAAGAATGCCAATAAAGTTCACACCCTGCCTTTTCCTAGGGTGCGAGAATTACTGTTCTTGAAAATGAGAGTATTTTTCAGTACTAGGGTTCGCACCCTCCAAGAGATGGGACTTGCGAGAACATGATTTTGTTCACACCTCACTTTCGTAGCTCCGTGGCCTCCATGGCTTTGATACCATGTAGAAATTTCGATACCCAAATGAGTATTCCTGCGATTCTCCTGATCTAATAATTTCCGCCACTTGTTAAATACAGAATCACTTCTACTATTATTATTATGAAAGTAATTAAACCATGACCACAACCATGAGCACAAAGTGAAATATCAATAACACACAACACATAAGTTTTTTCGGGAAAGCGTAAAGCTAAAAACCCCATTATCATATATTATGTATATCATGAATCATGAAACAATATCATACAAATCTCTAATCCAAGAGCTCTCAGTACAATACAATTGTCTCGCACTGTCATACACAAATTAGCGAATACATGCACCAATTTCCATGTCCAGATAGCCTGCCTCCTCTGCACAATCTCTGCAATTCGAATTCTCACAATAATCTTTGCGATAATCAGTTGCCTAGTTTTCACATACTCATAAGCATATCCAATGCATGTGTGATCAAATCACAACTGATAGCCAACTATCCCTTTCACCTATTATCTCAACTGGTGTCCATTGGATTGACATGCACGTAGTTAACCATGGCGAATCTTCAGTTGCATGCGAGTTAACTGATTGTGAATTAATGAATAATTAATTCACTGAACTCGGACTAATACAACTAATCTTAACTCACTTAACTACACTTATAATTCTGTTACAATTCCAAATCACTCAGTTATGAATGAGATAGTAGATTAATATTTATTGTCTAATTTATTTAAGGGAAAAGTAAATTAGACACATGTTTCTTGTTGACTTTTCAACAGATGGCTAGGGCCATGGTGGCAGAGTGGCACAGGTGGCAAGTGAGTTGGCGCCATAGTGGGACATTCACACGTTAGGCTAAACTACGAGTCAAACCCATAGAACCGCATTGTGGGGGGGTTCGGTGTGTTTAGGATAACCCTAGGATGGGGGGATGAAATCCATCAATGTGAGCCACATATTTGAGGAATTAACCTTGATTATTTTTTTCAACCCTTCCCCCCTCATTTAACGGTCGATAGGTCAAGGGCCCACAATGTGACGTGGTTCGTCGATCACTAGTGACACCCTTTGAATGATGAACATTGGATTAAATTAATAAGTAAATTCATGCACACATAATTATGGGTGTAGGATGTGGCCATCCCATCCCCATGACACAATGATATGGTGCCACGCCGGCATCCAAGGATGTGTAGGGCCCGAAATATGTTGTGTGTGTGTCATGGAGGTAAGGAAGAGAGGTAAAAAAGGAAGTACGGGTCGATAGGGAAAGGACATGGTGGATGAATTCTGAAAATGAACCACTCTAAAGTGACAGGTGGAATCAATATTCCATGTCGGCATCTGAGTCAGAGCAAGTTAGCTAAATTTCACAGAAATTATTAAAAATTACTAGAAATTTACAGTGTTTTTTAGGTGTTCTTCTTGCAGGCCATTTTCATAGGCATAAATAATAGATATCAGAGAGATATTTCTAACAGTGTAAACCATTCATCAAACGTAGTTAGTATGAGGGATTTACAAGCCAAATAGTGGAACGCAAATTTTAATCCCTAGTTAACTTCTGAGGGTCATAACTTCTTGCTCGGGAATCAGATCAAGGAACAAAAGAAGTCTATGGAAATATCTTGAGCCATAGAAAATATTCATGGAGATAAATTAAATTATGGGCATATAAAATGTATAGTATGGCATAAAAGGTGCTTGTAGCATTCAGGGCCAAAAATATTAATTGGCCAGAAACTTCAGCAGGTTGTATCTAGTAGCCTGGAGATTAGATGAAGGTGAAAATTATCAAAAGTATCTAGAATATGTTTAGGAAGGTACTTAGTTGGGATCCTGCCAAAAATCGAAAGGATCATGTGCAAGAATGCATAAGCATAGACAAGAATGGTACCTGGTTGAGGGGTGAGTAGAAAGAATTAATGGGTAATGTTTAAATGACTATAACATTTTGCTCAAAAATTAGAATTGAGCAAGAAAGAGATCATTGGAATTGTATTAGAAACAGGAGTCCATGTAATAACCCAAAACTATGAGATGAGCAACAAAATTCCCAGGAATTCATAAAGAATATTTATGGTGACCATAAAGGGGCACAATTGTGCATATGTTACCAGAATTGTATATTGTGGTTGTAAGTAGAGATTAAAGTTGATGATAAAACATAGAATATTGTATTTAACAAATTGGTATCTTCATGTATGAGGAACAAGGAAGGGAAATTATTCAAAATACAGAATTATTGCTTGAGGAAGCTACCAACTGAATATATCTATACTCAGTGAGTAATATAAAAGACTTTCAATGGAACTATGATTTGGAAAAATAATTCAAGATGAATAATATGCATACCAATTAGGGATGATGAGTAAGGGAGAAATCATCTATGTTTCATGATAAATCACAAGTAATGAGTATGCATGTAATTATGACCATGGAAGTGTGGAGAGATAATTTTCATAACATGTGAGAGGGTTGGAATTTGGTTAAATATAAGCAGAGGTACTCAAGAAAAGAGTGTTATGACAAGAATCTTTCACAAGATGATCAAAGGTAAATACTGAAGAATGATAAGGTATGAATCTTGGTGCATCCATGAAGACTTTATAAGCCAAGGAGATAGAAATTTATGTGTAAAGACAACTACAACAAGAAAACCATTGATGCTAATTAGAGAGGAATCAGGGTGCAAAAGTAAAGTATGTATTAGCTGAAGTAATGAAATCCAGTCACCCTAAATGATTCCAATGTATAGATAAAGAAATACAATGTCATCAGATTTATTCTAAAGGGATCAATCATCATAATGACAATATTATGATAAAGAAAGATACAATGTATCCACAGAGATGAGGTGCATTATCTCTAGGGAAAAAGTTGTAACATCCCCACCCACCCAGGCTAAAACATGCTACTCCATAAAACACTATGAAAAAGTTCATATTCCACTTTGTAAAATACCAAGTCACCCCAGGTTGGGCCAGTTCACACAACCCCAACTTCAGGAGAACTAAATCAACCAAACTGTAACATTCCCAACATACCACTGACCAATGTTACTCTAGAAGTACACTATGCAGAGTCTTATTTAAACATAATCCACGTAGTATCTCTTGAAGTAACATGCTCAACCAAAACTTAATTCGCACCACACAAATTATAACAATGGAAGTGACAATATCTTTTTAATACAACCTTAAGCAATGAAAGTAACTCAAAACTACATGCACCAGCATATTATTCACATAGCACAACCCCCCGCACAACCATCTAAGCATCATGTTCCAACTTCGATTTCACTGTGTGTGGAATCTAATTCTCTATCCACGCACACAAATGCCAGCCTCTTGGTGTACACAGGATACCATCCTGAACACCTAACCAATTAATCCTCTTCTTGATGACTCATAACCAAAATTACAAGGTTAACTTAACATGAAAGACTAACCACATTGGCCATATCCAAGAACAACTACAAATACAGGATATAAGAATCATAGTTACATGTGCAAGCAACATTAAATAGAATAACAACAAATAATAATATGCAACAACATACAAGAATTAACCCATATCCTGTTATGGGACTTATCGATAAATGCAGACATAAACAAATCTCCCTAGATCCACCTAGATCTATAGAAAAATAGAATAGAATATGATGCTTTCCCTAATCTCTAACCATTGAGTTTACTATTTAACAAGAGATGGGAAACATACCATTTAAATATCACTTCCTCTTGTCGTTGTCATCCTAGCTCCACCCTGGTGCTCCTGTGATATTGAATCTTCAAGGGAACACAAGCCAACCAAAGTGAAAGTAATAAAATATACTCAACGAGAACCTATGTATGTGATCAAGGAATCATACAATAAAACAAAGCAATTTTTATGGGAAAGAAACATATCACTGTATCATATTAAAATGAAAGTGGAGATTACAACCAAATCCTTGATGTTGTAAGGTCCCCTCTCTATGACCCTTTTCTCCAACACACACACTTGCTCCAACCTTGAATGAAGAAGATTCACAGTGACTTGATAAACTGAAATGAATCCCTAAAGTATGAACTGAAGTATAATTCCTCATCCAATTCTTAGCCTATTCAACCTTCATTAACCTGTTGGCATTGTTTACAGGCAACATATGCTTGTCATTGATGGAAGGTACAATAGTGATGATGGCTTGAGTATAGGAAGAATGTAACAGACGGGCACCAGAAGTATTTTGGGAAGACGCTGCAGAGTAACCTCGATAAGACCAGAGGAGATAGTGCAGAGGATGGATGGCATGCTTTACAGGAAGTATGTGATTGTCATTGATGGAAAAACTAGAGTATGCAGTGAAGGAAAAACAAGGACAAAGTACGCTCAGGAGGAGAAGCGTAAGTGATCGTTAGATCCCATACCGAATTCTCGATGACCATCAGATCTCAATGTAGACAAGAGGAGTGCGCAAATATGGAGGATAGATCTCGGGCGTTAGATCTGAGTGCATGGTCCGACCACTGTTGGATCGAGGAGAACCTGCACATTCTTTAAAGTGCAAGGAGTAGAGGGCTCACAAAATCCTAAAAGAAGGAGGACCATCCATTTATGGGTAAGACACATGGGGATAGATCGTCATTTCACTTATTGGTGAGTCAAAGGAATAGGGTTCCCTAACCTTGCGAAATCGCGATGTAATCTGAGCCGTCAAATCAAGATCAGGTCTGGACCGTTGATCTCAGTCCATTTTGGAGTTTCGCGAATTGGGACATGGAGAGGCAAAGAAAACAATGCAACAAGAATGTCGAAATCGCGATATTGCGATTTAATCGCAGCCATTGAATCAAGATCACATCTATACTGTCGATCCGACTCACATCATCAAACCACGTCAGCTAGGAACACATGGCACAACCAGGCAATGACAAGTGTCAGACTGATTCAACATTCCAAGCACATGTAAGTCACGAATCAGGGTGACATGTGGAAGTTATTCAACACATGTGACATCAGCAGATTTACACCATGTCGAAGTTTCAGGGATCGAGAGTTGGAGATGTCAAGTAATATCATCCACAGGAATCCCGATTTCGCGATATGAAAAATCAAGACTTAATCGTAGCCATTGAATCAAGATAGAATCTGGACCGTTGATCCAAGTCCCTTTCAGGGTTTCGAGGATAGAGTGTTGAAGATGTCAAAGAATATTACCCGATATCGTGATATGCGAAATTGCGATGTAATTGCAACCATCAAATCAAGATGTGATATGGACCGTTGATATGAATTCTTTATGGAGTTTCGTGGATTGGGATTTGGAAGTGACAAGAACATTCACCAAAAGAATGTCAAAATTGCGATATGTGAAATCGAGAAATGATCTGAACCGTCAGATCAAGCGTTGATCAGAACCGTTGATCCCACAACATTTCGGGGAATCGGGGATCATGACTTGGAGAGTCAAGATGCCTCATCTCTAGACTAACAAAATGTGAAATCGTGAAAGAACCTTATGCATAAGGTTGTGGTCACTGCCCTTGGTCACTGTAATAGTATATTCAGCATTAGTGAATATTCAGTATATTCACTAATGCTGAATATACTATTGCTTACTTCCCTGCACTATTGTGATTGTCCTCTAGTGTTTCTACAAAGAGTTTAAAATAAGAATATTGTTTAAGCATGGTAACAACTGATTCACCCCCCCCCCTCTCAGTTTTCCAACAATTGGTATCAGAGCCGACCCCCTTTTATCTAAGGGTAGATCCTAGAGCTTAAACATGACAAGCCATGAAGGGACTTCACTCACTAGGCCTCCTCTATTTGATGGAATGAATTTTTCCTTCTAGAAGGTTAGAATGAGAACATACCTAATGGCCTTAGGAGCTGATGTATGGGATGTAGTAGAGACTGGATACATAAAGCCTATTGTGCTAGATTCCAAGGATGATAAGTTAGAATTTAGCTTTAATGATAAGGGAATGAATGCTATCTTGAATGGACTTGCAGAAGCCGAGTTTATGAAGGTGATGCATCTTCAAACTGCTAAAGAAATGTGGGACAAACTCATTAACAACTATGAAGGTAATGAGAAGGTGAAAGATGCCAATCTTCAAACCTACATAGTATAGTTTGAAAAGCTACAGATGAAAGAAGATGAAAGTATTGGAAAATACTTTCTGAGAGTAGAAGAAATGGTAAATGCAATGAAGGCACTTGGTGAAACAATTGGGGAACCTTCTTTAGTTCATAAAATCTTGAGATCTCTCTCAGATAGGTTCAACCCAAAGGTCTCTGCTATAGAAGAACTTAATGATCTAAAAACCTTGTCTTTTGATCAACTTCTAGGAACGTTGACTGCATATGAGATGAGGATAGTTACAGATAAACCCACCTCTAGAGAAGCATCATTTAAAGAAGATAAGAATGAAGATTCTGAGCCTGATGAAATTGAAGAAAAATTCATGAGAAGACCAAAGAAAGGATCAGGCAAGTACCAAGGTAAGTTGCCCTTCAAATGTTTCAACTGTGGTAAGATAGGTCATTTTGCAAATAAATGTCTACACAATAAACATGATCAAAACTATGAAGGTGAAGAGAAGCACAAATCCATGAGATTTGATAAAAAGAAAAGTTTATGTGTAAACAATGATGACTCCTCAGAAGACACCGATAGTGACTCTTCCTACGAAGATAAGGTAAATGACTTCATGCTTATGGCCAAAGAGTATTATGATAATGAAAGCACAAGCAGTGATGAGAATGATGAATAAGTTGTGGCTGATATGGAAGGAGAATTGATCAATGCACTGGAAGAGATTGACAGACTCAGAATTAAGAATAGAAAGCAAAAACAATTGCTGATATAGTTCGAGAAAGACAATAAACAACCTGATGAAGACCTTGCCCTGCTAAAAGTGAAATTAGAAGAGCCAAAGAAAATCGAGGATATTCTAAAACATCAGCTATCAGAAAAGAGGGCAAGATCTAAAGCCCTGGAAGAAGAAGTAGTGAAAACTAGGAAAGAGATGGAGAAGTTTCAAGCCTTGCATCATCAGAATCTGTCAAGTATCAAAGCCTCAGAAGGATTAGCCACCATTCTGAATCAGCAAAGGAATCCAAAGATGAAAACTGGTTTGGGTTATGAAGAGGGATCTAGTAGTGGTCAACCAAGAAACAAAGAACCCATCAAGTTTGTCAAAGCTAGTGTCCATGTCAAATCAACAACCAATGACAACAACAAACCTACAGAAACAAAGGAATACAATCAACCACCTAGGACAAGTAAAGAAAAATGTGCCAAGACTGAATTTGTAGAACAAAGAAATAATGCACTACCTACTCAAAGACATCATCAACATGAAAGAAATCGATTTGCTCAAAGAAGACAACCATTTTCCAGGTACAAAGAATTTTTCTATGGATATTGTTTCTATTGTTCTAACCTTGGTCACAAAGCTGTAAATTGTTCCTTAAGACTTAGACATGAGCAATTAAGATTTCCAAGGAATAAATATCTGCCACAACAAAGAATGATACAGCAAAGTAACAAACTATCATATATTGCAAATTGCCAAATTAAGTCTAGAGACATGCAACTGAGGAGGTCAAGGATTAATAAACAATCAATGAGTAGACAACGCTGCAACAATAACTTTGACCTATTGAACAATGATATTGAATGCTATAACTATCACAACTTTGGCCACAAAGTTGCAAACTGCCATCTGAAGAATTACAAAGAAGATCCAAGGATAAAGTTCTTAGATAGAAAGGCCAACACATGGAAAATGAAAGATAGTGAAAAATGTGGTCAAGCACTTTCAACTCAAAAACAAAAGGCCTCTGGGAATATAGACAGTGGATGTTCCAAGAATGTGACTGGAGACAAGGATAAGCTATTGTCTATAAGTAAAAGAAAAACAGGAAATGTGATTTTTGAAAATGATGAACCAGGCAAAATCGAGGATAGAGGGATGATGAGTTTGAGTAATGACAAAGGATATGCCCAGTACATTCTTCTTGTGGATGATCTGAAACATAATTTGCTCAGTACAAGTCAAAAATGCGACAGATGTAGTGAAGAGGTGTTCACATCCAAAGAATGTAAGGTAAATGTAAACTCGAGACAAGTGGTGAATAAAGGCATAAGGACAATTAATGATGTTGAAATTGAATCCTCCCCTGCAAGTAAAGAAGAAGATTCAGATACAATAAAAGCATGTTTAGTTAGCATTTTCCCCATGGATGTAGTAGGAGAAGAACCATGGAATAAGCTGGAAGCAAAAGTCTTGAAGGTTGAGAAGGAAAACACCCAAAGCAAGTTCTTAAACAACTCCATGACCCTGAATAAGATCTTGGATAGTCAGAGATCACCAAATGACAAATCTGGTATTGGATACAAGGAGGAAGAAATCAATACTCCTAAGAAACCTAATACAGGTCATTTGTCTGTGAAAAAGAAAAGCAGGTATGAGAGTGGTTGTAGTGTTTTTTCCTTGTGATTGAATATGGCCATAAAATCCTTGGATGGTAAGCATCATGAAAGAAAAATGAAAATTGCAGTGATAGAGATCGATGAGAATCAATGGGGAGATCCAAGGGTTATTTGAAAAGTACGAGCTACAATTACGCAGTATGTCAGTAGGACAACAACTCTTCAACAACAACATTTTGTTTTACAAAATGATTTACATGACATCCTGTAGAGATAACAAGAGGAAATACCTTGTCAGGGAAAGAAAACCTTTTAGAAACAAAGGAGGAAAATAGTCAGAAGTAGAGAGATAACAGTGACAGGGGGGGTCATCCACTCATGAGAAGAAAAGGTTGATGAAGGAGTCCTAGTAAGAGAGGTGAGCAATTTTGAGTTTTTCCATAGAGGATACAGCAGAAGCTGAAGATGAACAGGTCCAAGAATCAGAAATAGAAGAATCTGGTTTAGATACAAACTTTCTACAGTCCTCAAATGAGAGAATCCATCCGGTCAGGGGGAGTTTGCATTGGTTTAATATCTGATACCTCCTAAAAATACTGCAACAGCTCAGGGGGAGCATGTTCTCTTTGACATTGATGTCAAAGGGGGAGAAAAGAATTTGGGTTCCTTTGTTGCCATCAATGCCAAAGGGGGAGATTGTTGGCATGTTTTACAGGAAGCGTATGCTTGTCATTGATGGCAAGTACAACAGTGATAATGTCTTGAGTACAGGAAGAATGTAACAGACAGGCACCAGAAGTATTTTGGGAAGACGCTGTAGAGAAACCTTGATAAGACCAGAAGAGATAGTGTAGAGGATGGATGGCATGATTTATAGGCAGTATGCACTTGTCATTGATGGCAAAACCAGAGTATGCAGTGAAGGAAAAACAAGGACAAAGTACGCTCAGGAGGAGAAGCGTCAATGATCGTTAGATCCCATCCTAAATTCCCGATGACCGTCAGATCTCAATGTAGACAAGAGGAGTGCGCAGATATAGAGGATAGATCTTGGGCATTAGATCCGAGCATAAGGTCCGACCACTGTTGGATCAAGGAGAACCTGCACGTTCTTTAAAGTGAAAGGAGTATAGGGCTCACAAAATCCCGAAAGAAGGAGGACCGTCCATTTACAGGTAAGACACATGAGGATAGATTGTCATTTCCCTGAATGGAGAGTCAAAGAAACAGGGTTCCCTAACCTTGCAAAATCGCGATGTAATCTAAGTCACAAATCAAGATCAGGTCTGGACCGTTGATCTCAGTCCATTTTAGAGTTTCGTGAATCGAGACATGGAGAGGCAAAGAAAACAATGCAACAAGAATGTCGAAATCGCGATATGTGATATTGCGATTTAATCGCAGCTATTGAATCAAGATCACATATGGACCGTCGATCTGACTCACGTCAGCAAACCACGTCAGCTAGGAACACATGGCATAACCAGGTAATGACAAGTGTTAGAATGATTCAACATTCCAAGAACATGTAAGTCACGAATTAGGGTGACACGTGGAAGTTATTCAACACATGTGACGTCAACAGATTTACACCATGTCGGAGTTTCAGGGATCGAGAGTTGGAGATGTCAAGTAATATCATCCACAGGAATCCCGATTTCGTGATATGCAAAGGCACGACTTAATCACAGCCATTGAATCAAGATAGAATCTGGACCATTGATCCAACTCCCTTTCAAGGTTTCGAGGATCGAGTGTTGAAGATGTCAAAGAATATTACCCGATATCGCGATATGCGAAATCGCGATGTAATTGAAACCGTCAGATCAAGATGTGATCTGGACCGTTGATACGACTTGTTTACGGAGTTTCATGGATCGGGATTTGGAAGTGACAAGAACATTCACCACAAGAATGTTGAAATCGTGATATGTGAAATCGCGAAATGATATGAACCGTCAGATCAAGTGTTGATCGGGACTGTTGATCCCACACCATTTCGGGGTATCAGGGATCATGACTTGGAGAGTCGAGATGCCTCATCTCCAGACTCACGAAATGTGAAATTGCGAAAGCACCTTATGCATAAGGTTGTGGTCACTGACCTTGGTCACATTAGCGAGAGATGGAGGAAAGAGCTAGAGCAACCAAGCTCCGTTTCGGGGATCACGACTAGGAATTTCGAGATGCATGGTCACATGAATGCTGAATTGCTGAATGCTGAAATGCCGAAATGAATGAAAAATCCCATGGAATCAATCCAACAGTGCAGGTGAACATGAGCATGATCGAAGGGCTAATATTGATCCTCACAATGTAACTTCTAGAAACCATTGATGGTTTCTACCAGAGGATGCGAAGAGACTTCTGTGTGATTTCTAGAGGAGCTGAAGAGTTACAAGGAATCTGCCAGTGGAATGAAGACGATTCATGGAGGAAATTGACAGATGGATGAGGGTTGGAGCCTGTAACTAAAACATAAAGGATAAGCTCGACTATGCTAGAGAAGACGAAGAGTCTCAATTGCCAGAGAGGCTGAGGAATCTCAGCATAACACCCAGTGGTGTTGAACGTGTGGGAAAACCACCATAGAAGCTGAAGAGTTACCATGATGATCAGGCAGAGCACTTGAGAGGTGGAGGATATCGGCGCGATGTGAGTATGCAGAGGTATTGTGCACATTGCATGCACAAGGTGCACAGAAGCTATAAGTACACGGTACAGAGAAGAGATGGGGTTTCTATTGTTGTTGGAGTTGTTGTGGTTGTTGTTGTTGAAGGTGATACATGTGTGAAGAAGGAGGAGAGTGCAACAACTTCATAAATGCATAGTAGAGGAACTATGTAGTGAATGGACATGGCACACAGAGCATAAAAAGAAAAAGAACAGATAGCAAGTCATGTGTGCAGGAAGGCAGTGAGGCAGACAGCGCAACGAAATGCAACAGAACAATGATGAGCCTGGTAAGCCATTGTTGAACAATATATCACTGTAATAAGTTTCAGTAGCAAATATTTATTATTCAGGGTGGTTGGGAGGTGCTAGGGAGGACTGGTGTCCTCAAAGGTTCAAGTGGGTGCTTGAACACAGGGAATTGGTGCTTCCTTCTAGTTGGTGCTAGAGAAACTAGGGAGTTGGTGCTTCCTTCTAGTTGGTGCTAGAGAAACCAGGGAGTTGGTGCTTCCTTCTAGTTGGTGCTAGAGAAACCAGGGAGTTGGTGATTTCTTCTAGTTGGTGCTAGAGAAACCAGGGAGTTGGTGCTTCCTTCTAGTGGGTGCTAGAGAAAATAGAGAGTTGGTGCTCTCAGCAAGTAGCAGCTTGCAAAACAGAGGTTATATCCTCCTTATGAGTTGGTGCTCATATGTATGATAATGTAAAGAATGTAACTATTACTTATCATATAAAGAAAAAGAGGTTTTTACCCTTTATGGGTTTCCTCAAGAAATATTTGTCTCTGTGTATCACATGTGTGTGACTGATGTTGAATATGGTATTTCTTACTTCCCTGTACTATTGTGATTGTCCTCCAGTGTTTCTGCAAAGTTTTTAAAATAAGAATATTGTTTAAGCACGGTAACAACTGATTCACCCCCCCCTCTCAGTTTTCCAACATAACCTTAGCCTTTTCCATGATAAATCCCTCTTTATATAATGTGAGGGAGAGATGGTTGAAGAGATTAGGATGATCCCACTAAATCAGGGAAGCAAACAGGGGTGATTTTAAGGATGAAAATTTATTTTAAAATGTAGAAACCTTGGCGAATCTTACTAATCCTTCATATGCCAACTATAAATGTTTGGAGACATTTTTGTAAAAATATTCAAATTTCTAAGGATTTATATAGTTTGTATATTTTTTTGCGATTTTTAAGTTAAAATAATTTTATCCTATAGAATTTGAGTGAATCATTTTTAGAATAGCGAATCGTTTTTGGGGAAAAACCATGGAAAATTAGCCCATGAGTGAAATTTATCCCCTAAAATCATCCTTGGAAGCAAGTAAGATCCCAACCATATGGATGCCACCTCACCTTCTAGAATATACCCTTCTAGAACTTTCGTGAAACTTATCCTTTTCTTAGGTTTTTTACATTGTTGCACCCTAGCTATAGAGAAGCCTGCACAGATGTCACATCCCATATTTAGAGAAGGGGGCGACGATCAGGCATCATCGCACCCTGTGTATAGTGCAGCCTGCGATGACCTTCCTTAATAGGGTTTTTGAGAAGAGAAAGTCAGTCACTTTCCTCATGAAGAAAATATCATTTTTTGGAACATGAACACATGTTGTCAATGGATCACTGGGGTGACCAAAATAATGTGTAACAGAATGACCTTCAAAGTATGAAGTTGGAACTTGTGACAACCAAAATACTTTGTAGAATGTGTGTGTCGTAAACAAGGAGCGCACCAATCGGAAACCTGTAAACAGTCAAGCATCAGCATAATAATATACCATTGTTTGAGGTAGACATTCCCATTCTCAGATTACAAAATGTCAAATGAGTCATGGACACTAAATATACATTGTGGATCCATGTCATTGTGAATCGGCATAGACACCAATAATACATTGTGGATATATGCTTTAAAATGACTCTAATTCAGACATAGCCACGCAACATACAAAGTGGATATATGTGTCGATAAAAATAATAAATACTCCATTGCAACCTAGATCAAAATGATGAGATCCAAGGTCTTCATTTCCATCCAAGTTATTACGGGTGTTGAAGTCGAACATGGTAGAAACCACTTGATTACCATTCAATGATGAGAACTGTTAACAAGTGTGAGGAAAATCACCATTGATGTCAATGACTCCAAAGGTACCCTAGTATAATCCAACGAATGCAAATAAATGATTTGAAGTCAAACACTCAATGGAATCTGACAATCAGGGGTCAATTATGGAATCCATTGTTGAAAGTGAAGATACCTGCCATTGAGACATGCGGGCTCCAAGGTACTACATTATTTATAATTCTCATTCATAGAAAACGAGTTGAAGTCAACAAGAAAAGACTCATCATAGGAGGTCCTTAATGTATCCTCCATCAATGACATGAAATAAGTAACAGATTTGAAGTATATCATAGTGTGAAGTGCTTTGAAACTAACTCAGGGAAGGTCAACATGGTAGAAAATTTATCATTGCAAATGGCCAACTCGATAGAAGGCTTGTTTAGGTTGGACTTATCTTGAACATATGAACAACACGACAATGGTATTGGCAGCATTGACTCAAGGAGGACCCAACATATCGACATGTGAATGGTCAAACAAGAGACAAATTGATTTCCCAACCCAAATACAATGATGAAGCGGGGTGTCATGCTCAAGAGCGACTACTATTGCCACTAACATAAATGCAGAGACATATTTCTTCCCCAATTTTCCCCCACCATTTCTAACGAGTACCTCTTTATTTTTATGCAAGATTGAGGAGGATAACATATGCTTGTTGATGTAAGCTCATCCTTCGGATGAGTCCCTCAGAGTATGTTTAACAAACCCTAAGAAGGAGTGGTTCGGTCCCATGTGGGTCTTTCGATGTTTGTTTAATGAGTCCAAAGAACGAAAAAATCAGGGGTTTTTCATGTTTAGAGAGTCTGAAAAACACTTAAAGAGAACTCCCTCAGTTCCTTTTTTGTAAATTAATTCAATGAGACCGAAAAAGTGATAACCTACATCTCAACAAATATTTTCTTCAAATATTTTTACAAGCGTGAAAAGAACAAGGTCGCTTAGCAATATTTTCGTTTTTATGGAGCATCAAAAGAGCTTAAAGGATACTCCATAGTTTTTGTTTTTTGTGTTACCATTACGAGTTCAAAAAAATGACAAAAGACTACTCAATTACATTCTTATGGTTTCACGAGCATGAGAAAGAATCAAGACTTGCTCGTAGTTTTTCCTAAAAAACCCTAAAAGTATCTATACATGTGTACAAATGCATCGAAAAAAAACTAAAAAATGAATCTTTGTTTCAACGGTTCATTCCTAGATTTTTTATCTACAAAAACCAGACACTTTCAAAGTTGTTAGGACTTTAGGGTTTAGGTGAAATATATAAAATATAAATGAAAAAGTGAAAATACTAATAAAAATGGGTAAAAACTTCATTCCACTATTCCATTTGTTATTTCACCCAAACTTTGTCCCAAACCCCCTATTTACCTCGATTTTCCACTGCAGATTGTGGAGGGAACAGTTGCTCATTCGATAAACAGTCTCCACGGAACAGGTAATTTTCATCTCTTTCAACTTTCCATGGATCAAAATTTGTTTTTCATTGGTCAGAAATAGATTTTTGAGTTAAGTCTTTGAGGGTACCTATGCGTGGAGGTCATCAAAGGAACCCTATATCGGGCCCTACGACGATATAGGGTCATCGCAGGTGGCCTTAAAGCTATCTTGTGATGACTCTGAACTATGTATATGCCGTGGCTTGCGATGTGCGCAGCTCAAAAGTTTTTTAAGATAGATTTTCTAATAAAAAAATTCCAGAGAATAAGATAATGATGTTAATCTCTCTTTAATGTTCCATTGCAGTTTTTCCACGGTAAAAATGTTGGAATGGCGTGAGAGAGAGCACAAGGAGGAAGACTACTTTACTGGGAATGAATCGAGAATGATAAATTCCCTCCGGCAGTGTGGATTGTTAAAATTATTTAAGATCCAGGGTATGAGGGCCCAGCTGAGATTACTCGAATACATAGTTCATGTTGGATTATTGAGAGGGGGGTGAATCAGTAATAGATAAATTTAATCAATTTTAACCATATAATCCAAGTGTTATATCAATGTAGCATTATCATCCAATAACTGTAGAGTAAATAATAAATGAACAAATGAACAATCATATGCATACATAGTACACCGGTGTTTTAAATGGAAATCCAAAGCAGGAGAAAACCACATAATGATTTTTCTTATATGTATTGAAGAATTACATTCATTGGAAGCACCAACTTCCTTTGTTTTCTAGCTGCAACTAGAAGGAGGCTCCAAACCCCTTGTTTCTCAGGCTACAACCTGAGCGAATCTCCAACTCCCCTATTCTTTGGATAGAACGAGAAGGAGGCTACAACCCCCTATTTTCTTCGGCTACAATCGAAAGGTGGCTACAACCACCTATCCTTGCCCTGTCCAACCGCTTTGAAGTAGAATTAGAATGATGGAAATACTGTCACACTATCACTGTGAGATATACAGTTTTAAACATGTACCAATAAACATGAACCATGCATCGACCATGCATCAACCTGTACCTCAACCTGTAATCAACCTGTACCATAAGCAAGTGCATCAACCATGCACCAACCTATATGAAACAACCTGTAATTAATATGTACCATAACAAAGTGCATCCAACCATGTACCAAGTATGTACCAATCATGTGTCAACTACTCATCAACAATGACTCATCAAAATGTACCAACATCATCAACTATACACCTCACGTATGTTCCAACTCATCAACTACTTGTCTCAATCATGTACCCAACATGTACCTTAACCAAAATCCCTCATCAATTTCATCATCCAAATATGATTTGTAACTTTGTAATAGACCTAGTGTATATGATCACATACCTGCAAACCTTCCTTAACTTTCACAACAAGAAACTAGCATTTTCATCAACCTTTTCTTTACTCTCACATGACTAGTTTGGGATTAGTCAACAACCCCAACTTGAAATAATCATAACTATGTCTCTAATGAATAAAGATCTGAAAGTAGTACAGAATTTTCTTCATTTTGTTTTATGCAATTCCTCTAGGTGTGACTACTTGAAACCTCTCAGAAAAGGAGTTCTAGAAAAAATGGCATACCTTGTTGAATTATGGCTTATTCTAGAGAGAAACCTTGTAGAGCGTGCCCGGCACGAAATATTTCTTGAATGGATCTGAAAATTTTACAAATAATACTATAGACTGTACTCTAACCAATATATTTTGTCTTATGTAATTTGGATCTGTTATGAATAATTTATGACATTTTTACTTGAAACACTTGTTTTATACTAGTTTCAGGACTAGCCACAAACTCTATTTTCCACGGAGTGTAACTCCAAAAATACAATGACCCACAAGCTGAAATTTTTACCACAGATACTTGGATATATTTCTTCAATGGCCTATCAATTTGATGATCTGAATCATTCTATAAAAAATGTTATTGTGAAAATGATGAGATGACCTATAAATAACATACCTTAGAAGGCATCATCAAAAGAATTTATCCTCCCTTGAATTCCGGCCTTCTTTTGTTCACCTTCCCTCTAAAATTTGGCTTAGATATCCTTTGGTTACCTCAGTCACCTATATATATTCAATATGCAAAATGAGAGAGCCTTTTCTCTTATTTATACTCTCCAAATATCTTCCTTATAATCATCTTCTAGGTCACTTGACCCATTTCTAGGTCACTTGACCCATTTCTAGGTCACTTAAACCATTTCTTGGTCACTTAACCCATTTATAGGTCACTTAACCTATTTTCCTCTTAGCCTTTCCTCTTATTTATACTCTCCAAATATCTTCCTTAGAAGCATATTCTAGGTCACTTGACCCATTTCTAGGTCACTTGACCTATTTCTAGGTCACTTAACCCATTTCTAGGTCACTTAACCCATTTATAGGTCACTTAACCTATTTTCCTCAATTTTAGGGTTAACCACTTTCCATAATTAGAAATTTCTCCATTACTTTATCATTTAAATATTCCTCCTTGACTTTGTCACCTCACTTTATCATTTAAATAATCTTCTTTGATTTTGTCACTTCACTTTATTATTTAAATAATCCTTCTTGAATTTGTCACTTTACTTTATCATTTAAATAATAATTTCTTCTTTGCAATCTCTTTGACTTCTTTGACCTTTTGGGGCTTCAAGAAAACATATGAGGGTCCTCCAACTTCGTAAGGCCATAACTCTCAAACCATGAGGGGTTATCTGATGTTCCACATACCACAAGAAATGGCATGACATGTACTATCAATATAAAATAGTATTACCTTAAAATATATTAAAACTCATACCATTATACATGAAACAACCTTGTGTCCATTACCCAAACCTTTGTGCTACCAGAATTCTCTACCGAACTTTCTTCAAGGTTTGACATCAATGAAAACCAACCTTAATCCACAATATTCCCCTTTGGTATTGATGGCAACACTCTGATGCAATAATGAAATCATTTCATGCAATACTGAAGTCATATCACCCATGCTTCCTCTGGAACCATGCCTCTGTCCTCTACATCTTTGTGACCATTTCTCCCCCTGGAATTATGCCTTTATCTGGGGTGGCTTCCCCTAATTGAACTATCCTCTTTATGGTGCTTCCTCGTGTACATCTAAGACATATAAGATAAGCATTCAAAAGAATTCATTTTGGAGTAGAAATAACCTTGAGTCTCTGGTGAAGATACTCAAAGACTTCCCATGGAAGTGGTTTTGTAAATATGTCTACCACTTGTTCTTTTGTGCCCACATACTCAACTCTGATGTTATTTTTTGCAACCTGTTCCCGTAGAAAGTGATACTTGATTGAAATGTGCTTTGTCTTGGAGTGCATCACCGGGTTCTTTGAGATACTGATGGCACTTGTATTATCACAATATATTGGAATGGACTTTTCATACTCAACCTGTATATATGTCATAGTTTGTTTCATCCAAAGAACCCATGTACAACATGGTGTTGCTGCAATATACTCTTCCTCAGCTATAGATAGAGATATTGATGATTGTTTCTTGCTTAGACATGATACTAAACACTCACCCAAGTAGAACGTTGCTCCATTGGTTCTTCATCGGTCATCATACAACCTGCCCAATATGCATCTGTGTAGGCAATAAGAGATAGATCCTTTCCTTTTGGATACCATATTCCAAAATCTTATGTTCCTTTTAGATATCTGAAAATCCTCTTCACTTCTAACACATGTGATTCCTTTGGTGCTTCTTGAAATCGTGCCACCTGTCCAACTTCCTGCATTACATCTGGTCTAGATGCTATCACATATAGTAGGATACCAATCATTGACATGTATTGCCACTGATATGTAGACTTTGAATCATCATATTTTCTTAACTTGCAACTAGTTTGCATGGGAGTGATAATTGGTTTGAAATCTTCCATTTCGAACCTCTTTAGCATTTCTCTGATATACTTGGTTTGAGAAATAAAAATTCATTGGTTTCTTTGACGTATCTGAAGTCCCAGAAAGAAGTATAGTTCTCCAAGTAATGACATTTCAAATTCATTATGCATATCCTTTGCAAATTTATGGATTAACCTGTCATCATCACTACCAAAAATAACATCATCAACATAAGCTTCAATTAATAAAATACTATATTGACTTACCTTGATGTACAAGTTGTTGTCTACACTTTCTTTTCTGAACCCTGCATGTTGTAGATATTTATCCAGTCTAGAGTACCATGCTCTAGGAGCCTGTTTTAGACCATACAAGGCCTTCTTTAATTTACACACATAATCCGCGTTCTCTGACAACTAAAATCCTTCTGGTTGTTCAATGTACACTTCTTCTTCAAGTTCCCCATTCAGAAAAGGTAATTTTACATCTATGTGATACACTTTAATATTTTTGGAGCATGCATAAGCTAAAAGCAATCGGATTTCTTCCATTCTAGCAACTGGGGAAAATGTCTCTTCAAATTCAATTCCTTCAACCTGTGCATATCCTTTACATACAAATATAGATTTGTTCCTTGTAACCTATCCATATTTATTCAATTTATTCTTGTATACCCATTTTGTGTCGATCACATTCTTATCCTTTGGTCTTGGAACCAATTCCCAAGTGTCATTTTTCTCTATTTGATCCAATTCTAAATCCATGGCCTTATTCCAAAATTCATCCTTGATGGCCTCTTCAAAATAGGTTGGTTCAATCATAGTTTTGAGTGCTAAGTGTGTTTGTTCTAGTGAACATATTATTCTTCTAGTTTCAACTCCTGCATCTTTATTTCCGATAATCTGATCTGAAGGATGATTCTTTTGTACTCGTCTACTAGGTGTTTTTGGAGTTACTTGTTGAACTTTTTCTTCTGTTTCTGTCAGATCCTCTTCATCTTCCCCTTCTTTTTCATATTTTGTTTCTTCTTCATAAAGTTGTTCCATTGATTCATTTTCTTATTCCTTTAATTCTTGTCTACATGTTTCATCAATTGTTATGTTGATTCTTTCCACCACTTTGTTCAATCTCAGGTTGTAACACTTGTATTCTTTTATTGTACTTGAGTAACCAACAAGTACTCCTTTGTCCACATGAGAGTCAAACTTTCCCATTCTATCATCTTCTCTTTTGATGTAGCATTTTCTTCCAAAATCTCTGAAGTGCTTTACATTTGTTGGTATCCCTTTCCATAGCTCGTAAGGTGTTTTTTCAGTGTTGTTTCTAATAATTACTTTGTTTTGAATGTGAACTGTTGTATGCACTATCTGTGTCCAGAAAATATCTGTCAATTTTGAATCCATTAGCATTGTTCAAGCCATTTCCTGTACTGTCATGTTCTTTCTTTCAACAACTCCATTCTGTTAAGGTGTCCTAGCAATGGACAATTTCTTTTTTATTCCATTACTGTTGCAGTAGTCCATAAATTCCTTCGAAGAGAACTCTCCTCCATTATCATATCTCAAGCATTTGATTTTTGAATCCATTTCCTTGTATATCTTGAAGTTTTCAAAATCTTCTGACTTATTCTTAAGAAAGAAAACTGTGGTCATTCTGCAAGATACCAGATATAATAAATACGCAGAAAAGAAATAAAATGCTAGGAATGGCATAATAATAGTAGTATAACCAGCATAATCATCCATAATAACACATAAATAATATGAGAACAACAACTGAAATAGCACTTTGATTCAAAAAGAAATGTTCACAGGCCTCTTCGAGGGGGCAACCTCCAGTCGAGCAGCACTTTGTTACAATAATCTCCAAGCTAGGGTTTTCATACCCTCGACCCTTATTTTTACTAAATATGTCTATTAAGAGAAGCATCTAGAGGAAGATCCTTCTAGAAGAGGAAGCTTCTATTAGGTCTTCTTACATCCGCCTTATTCTATTTTATTGAAACGCCTTATTAATATTGACATTTATTACATATGAATACATTGATCTACCTATGTGCGTGTTAGGACCTTAACATGTCTGCCCCCTTAAAAACATCCTTGTCCTCAAGGCTTGAGATGTGGAAAATGTTGTAGAATGGTAGCTGGTTCCCAAGTCGCATCTGCTGGAGTCATATCTTTCCACTGTACTAGCACTTACTTGATGGTTCTCTGAAGCAGGCGATGCTCACGCTGGTCCAAAATTGCTTCTGGCTATAGCCAAATAGATCCTTCTTCAGCTAACTCTGGAAGGTTGGTTTTAATTTGGCACCTAGTTCCAATTACCTTCTTCAAGCATGAAACATGAAAAATAGGATGTAGCTTCAACTGATTGGGCAGATCTAACTGATATGTGACTTGTCCCACACCCTTGAGAACTGTGTAAGGGCCATAAAATTTGGGTGCTAGCTTCTGAAAATGCTTGGCCTTGAGGGAAGTTTGCTTATATGGTTGCAGTCTCAGAAACACCTGATCCCCTTCTGCAAATTGATGTTCGGAGCGACCTTGATCTGCTTGCTGCTTCATTCAATTATGTGCCATGACCAAGTTCTCTTTAAGGGTACGAAGGATATCCTCTCGAACTGTAAGTGTTTGGTCAACCGCCTGGACCTTCGAGGTACCTAGTAAATATGAGAGAACTGAAGGTGGCTTCTTTCCATATACCACTTCAAAAGGAGTCATGCGAGTCGCTGTATGGTATGTAGTGTTGTACCACCATTCGGCAAGGGGTAACCATTGAGCCCACCGGTGTTGTTTTTCAGAGGCAAAGCACCTCAGATATGTTTCCAAACACTTGTTGACAACTTCCGTTTGACCATCTGTCTGGGGATGATAAGGTGAGCTGAGATGCAATTGTGTGCCTTGTAGCTTAAACAGTTCTTGCCAAAAATTGCTTGTGAAAGTTGGGTCAGGATCAGAAACAATAGAGTCCGGCATGCCATGAAGCTTGAAGACCCGATCCTTGAAAATTTGAGCCACCGTGGATGCAGTAAATGGGTGGTGAAGAGTGAAAAAATGAGCATACTTGGAAAGGTGATCCACCACCACCATTATGACTGATTTATTCCCCTATTTGGGTAAGCCTGTAATAAGGTCCATAGAGATATCCTTCCAAATAGCAGGGGGAATTGAAAGTGGTTGGAGGGTGCCTGGAGATTTGATTGTTTCTCCCTTGTTGTGTTGACACACCTTGCATTCAACGACAAACTTACGGATGTCCTGTTTCATACCATCCCAAAAAAAAGAACGTTTGACTCGGTCATATGTTTTGGTGAACCCTGAGTGCCCCGTTGTGGGTGTAGCATGAAGCTCAGAAAGTATCATGGATTTGAGCTTGGATTGTTTACTTAAATACAAGCGGCCTTTGTATCGAAGCTCATCTTGGAGCCAGGAGTACCCTGGGGGAGCCAGAGCCTTGTTCTGCAGTTGCTGGATTAGATGTGAACTTTTGGGATCTTGAAGCCATTCCTGGCACACATCTTGGATCCAATCGGGTATAATGAAGGAAAGAGAAGAAAGGGATCCTTCATCTTCATATTTCTGGTACAGTGCATCCACCATGACATTGTCTTTGCCCTTCTTGTAAATGATCTCATAATCATATCCAAAGAGCTCATTCACCCATTTTTGTTGCTCCTGGGAGGAAATGCATTGTTCCATAAAGTATTTGAGGCTTTGATGGTCGGTCTTAATTTGGAAGCGTTGCCCCAAGAGATAAGGACACCATAGCTCAATGGCATGCAGAATTGCCAACATTTATTTTTCATAAATGGGTTTGCCCAGATTCCTTTCAGATAGTTGCTTGTTGGTGAAGGCCAAAGGTCGACCCTCTAGCATAAGGACAGCGTCGATTCCTTTCCCTGAGGTGTCACATTCCAACACAAAGGTCTTTGTGAAATTGGCAAGGGCCAGAACCAGAGTGGTGCACATGGTCGTCTTCAAGGTTTGAAAAGCTTGAGAAGCTGTTGGAGTCGAAGTGAAAGAGTTCTTTTTTAGGAGAGTTGTGAGAGGTGCTGCAATCTTTCCGTAGTTCTTAACGAACTTGCAATAATACCCTGTTAGGCCCAAAAATCCATGCAAGCTATTGAGATTCTTTGGGTGTGTCCATTCTTGCATAGCTTCAATCTTTTTTGGGTCCACCCTGACACCATCCTTTCCCACCAAATGACCCAAGTATTCTACTTCTGAGGCACCAAAAGCACATTTGGACTGTTTCAAGAAAAGTTGGTGCTGAGAGAGTAGTCAGAGAACTTGATCCACATGAGTAATATGGTATGTACAGGTTTTTCTATAGATGAGGATATCATCAAAGAAAACTAAGACAAAATGATGGAGAAAATGGTGGCAGACATGGTTCATGAGGCTCTGGAAGGTGGAGGGGGCATTACACAAGCCAAAGGGCATGACCAAAAACTCATAGTGGCCCTCATGAGTGAGAAAGGCATTCTTGGGAATGTCAGCCTCTTTCATATGTATCTGGTGATAGCCTAAGTGAAGATCAAGTTTTTTAAAGAATTGGGCGCCATTCAATTCATCCAAGAGGTCATCAATGACAGGAATGGGAAATTTGTCTTTGATGGTCAGTTTGTTGAGAGCACAGAAGTCAAGACACATTCTCCAAGAACCTTCTTTCTTTAGTACCATGATGACCGGAGATGAGTAAGGGTTCATACTAGGATGAATGACGCCTGATGTAAGGAGTTCCTAGACCATTTTTTCAATTTCATTTTTTTGTGCAAAGGGGTGGCGATATGGACAAATATTGGGGGGAAGGCTTCCTGGGACAAGGGGAATGGAATGATCATGAACACTGTAGGAATTAGGGATTCCTTGGGGAGTGGAAAATACCATTTGATGTTTAGAAAGGAGGGCTTGGAGGTCTTGGGGAACTGGGGGTGTCTTTGTGGCTTGTATGGTGTGGAGTTGGGCAATGACACTAGAATGACCTTTTTTGAGTAGTTTTTCCATGTGATGAGAACTGATGACCTCAGGTGAACCAACAGTGATGCCTTGGAATTTATATTGGTGGCCTCCTTGGTCGAATTGCAAGGTTAAGTTCTGAAAATCCATGAGAATGGGACCCAAAGTCCTTAGCCAGTCTACACCTAACACAATGTCGCAACCGACCATGTCAATAGTAAACATATGGGATTTTAGGTGGTATTCACCGATTTGGATATGCACATTTTCACAGCAACCGCCACATTTCATAGAACCACCATTGGCAATCATGATTTGGAAATTGTTGACAGCACGGATGTAGCAATGGGTTTCTTGGGCAATGCGGCGATGAATAAAATTGTGGGTGCTACCACTATCAACCAGAATGATGACCTTATGGTGCTTGATGTAACTGATTAACTTGAGAGTTTGGGGGGTAGAGAAGTTGGTGAAATAATTGAGGGAAATGATCGGTTCCACTTCGGGAGGGTTGGAGGGAGGGTTTATGTCAGTGATTTCTGGTGAGTTGGGCACAAGGGGAGTGTCAACATCCTCTTCCGGAATATCCTCAGAGATGGCCATAAAAAGATTTTGTTCCTTACATTTGTGCCCCTGGAAATATTTGTCATCACAATTATAATATAGGACTTTGAGTTGGCATTCAGCCATTTCATCCCTGGTCAATTTTTGGATCTTTAATGGGGTGGAGGGAGTAGTGGGGTTTACTGGTTTAAGGCGAGGGATAAAGGAAGGATTATGGTTTTGAGAGGAAACAATTTTTTGTGCTTCTTTAGATTTTGTAGTAGCCTCCACCCAAGTTGTAGGTCAATCCATGAGAACATGGGCCCGAATCGCCTCCTTGAGGCCATTGATAAAACACTCTCGAAAGAAAGCATCAGTCATGCCCTCTGTTCGAAAAGCCAGGCGCTCAAATGCAACTATGAAGTCTTCTACTATTCCTGATTGCTTCAATTTTGTCAAACGGCCCAAATGGTTGGTGTCAGTGTCAAAGAGTTCATAAATCTCAGTCACAAATTGGGTCCAAGCAATATACCCTTGATGGGAAGTTTTTCTCCATTGCCACTATTGCCAACATTCTTGATCTAGATGGAGAACACCATACCGAAGTTTGGCCAAGTCATATGTAATGTTGTAGAGAGAGAAATAATGTTCTATTTGGGTGACCCAAACAGTGGGGTCTGAGCCATCAAATTTGGTTACATCCACCCGCGGAAGGTGTATGTCTTGTTGAAAGTGATGGGGCTGAAAGGAATGGGAAGAAGTTTCACCTTCAGTCTTTGTATGTGCATCAGGAAAAGAGTCATCGATAGGGATATTGAGTTTGGTGCAGAGTGATGCAAAGATAGATTCAAGCTGGGTGGTCAGTTCATGTTTGACTTCTTCCATTGCAGACTGCACAGATGCATTTATGGTGGTATTGATGGATGTATCACGGGAGGCAATAGTAGCACTAAGTTGTTGCACTTCTTGTTGTGTATTGAGGAAACTAGATTGCAAGGTATTGAAGTGAGACTCCAGTTCTTGGATACGGGTATGGGCCATGAGGATGGGTGAATTGAAAAGGGAGCAGCCGGGGTCAAAAATTTTTGCAGAAAAATGATATGGATAAATGTGATAAGGTAGAAGAGATGAATCTAATAGAATAGGTCTCAAATAATGGTGAAAAAATTTCCAGATTTTTTTTTTTTTTACAACTACGGGGTTATACTTCGGTCTGAAGAATGTTGCAGTGATGAAATATCCAAATTCTTAACCAGAAAGAAATGTGTATTTACTTGGCAACTCGAACATAGGTGCGCGACAATAGATATTGTCGGTTTAATTTGTTTATGTTTATGTTTATGTTCCCCAAGGGTTAGGTATTCAACGGTTCTACAGACAAGGGTTTGCCTTGTGCTATAGCTCTTTGATATATGTGCGGGGTCCAACAGTAGTACTCGGCCTAATATCTCAGGGCACTAACTAAGGAGGATAGACCATACCCTTAGCCGTACTACCCGACTACCCAGGTACTAGAGAGTATCTTATTGAGTGTTGTTCTCGGTGACACTATAGTAGTCCGATGGCCGATAGGTTTATCTAAAGAGTGCTTTAGGAAATCTAGGTTGATCCATACACAGGTGTTGTCTGATGCGCTACCACTCGAAGGGGTACCAACAGGGGTTACAAGGGAAGCCAATAGATGTGCGCTTAAGAACCACTTGTATTTCCTGCGTCTATGAATCCCTCAACTGGGGGTTTATGCACATAACAACATATCTCTATGGCTTAAAGACGCTGGAATACGTCTCTACCCTGGAAAAAAAATACCCACAATTTCTGCCAAGGAAAGTTCTCTGATACCACTTGCAAGATACTAGATCTAATAAATACGCAGAACAGAAATAAAATGCTAGGAATGGCAGAATAACAGTAGTATAACCAACATAATCATCCACAATAACACAGAAATAATATGAGAACAACAACTAAAATAACACTTTGATTTAGAAAGAAATGTTCATGGGCCTCTTCGAGAGGGCAACCTCCAGTCGAGCAGCGCTCTGTTACAATAATTCCCAAGCTAGAGTTTTCATACCCTCGACCCTTATTTATACTAAATATGTCTATTAAGAAAAGCATCTAAAGGAATATCCTTCTAGAAGCGAAAGCTTATATTAGGTCTTCTTACATCCGCCTTATTCTATTTTATTGAAAGGCCTTATTAATATTGACCTTTATTACATGCGAATACATTGATCTACCTATGAGTGGGTTAGGACCTTAACACATTCTTGTATAATCATCAACTAATAACATAAAGTATTTCTCACATTTTAATCCCTTTGTTGTAGTTAGTCCAACTATATCAGTATGCACAATTTCCAATGGTCTTGTCGTTAAATATTCTTTTGATTTGAACCTGGTCTTTGTTTGCTTTCCTTGTTGACAATGCTTGCATAAAGTGTTGATTGGTTTCGTGATCTGGGGCATTTCTTTGACTGCTTATCTTTTGCTAACTTTGACAAGGTTATCAAAATGTATGTGACCCATTATTTTGTGCCATAACCAACTTTCATCTTCCTTTCCTAGACAACACTTTTCATTTCCAATTT
This sequence comes from Picea engelmannii, assembly GCA_009831015.1. Lineage (NCBI taxonomy): Eukaryota > Viridiplantae > Streptophyta > Pinopsida > Pinales > Pinaceae > Picea > Picea engelmannii. Next base: position 250,790 of record ML780374.1, on the reverse strand, counting down.
CACTTAACACATATATGTTGCTTGAAGTTCTCGTAGTTGTAGCAATCAATTTTCCTAATCCTTCTTTTCTTATCTTTCACTTTTGTGAATCGAAAGTAACTTTATGACCTTGGTCACACATTTGACTCACACTTAGAATATTATGTTTCATATCTTCTACTAGTAGAACATTTTCTGCCTTTGTATTCTTGTTCCCAATTCTGACTGTTCCTTTTCCAATGATTTTGATAGAATCATCATTTCCAAAGGAGACTGATCCATCTCTTTCCTTTCATAATGTAAGAAAATTGTCTCTATCACCTATCATGTGTTTTGAACACCCACTGTCAACATACTAACCACATTTCTTCTTCTTATCTTGTAGAGCGAGTGTCCATTCTTCATTGCTATATTGATCCTTCTTTCCTATCCATGTTCTGAGGTTCTTGTATGTGACTATTTTTATTCTGTTGTGGTTATGTAGGAAGGAATTTCATTCTGAAATCTTTGGCCATGTGTCCAAAATTGTTACATTTGTAACATTCCACTTCAGTGCTCAAAGATTCAAACCTATTGTAACTTCTTCTCTATGTTTTACTAGGCCTTCTTGGATAACCCCTTTGTGTATGACTTTCAAAGTTTTTTTTGTTCCTGTTGTTAGCTCTGCAATTCACAGCTTTATGTCCAAAATTATTACATGCACAACATAAACCAAAAAATATAGCTTGATACCTGGGAGTTGAATATCTTCTGAAAGGAGGTACTCTTATGAATTCTTCTTCTCCCTGAGGCCTATTTGTCAGTTGTTGATTTTGAAATATGAATCTTCTCAGTGGAGGAGTGTCCATGTAATATTCCTTGTATATCTTCCCATCCCCCTTGATTGTTTCTGCAAATCTTTTTGGATATGTTTCTCGCTCTGTTCTTTTGGAGCTTGATATTGTATCCAAGTCCGGACTTGTCATGATGATAATTGTAGAAATTTTAATACAAATTATGTATTTCCTAGATTATCATGATCTAACAATTATATGCCATTGTTAAATACATAATCACTTCTATAAATATTCTGCAGAATTTAAAATATGATCGACAATTGAAATATCAAGAAGAAAGATCAATTGCACATAACACAAGTGTTTTTCCGGGAAAGCATAAAGATAAAAACCCCACTATCATATATTATGTATATCATGGATCATAAAACAATCTCATACAAAACTCTAATCCAATATATCTCAGTACAATACAATCGTCTCACATTGTCATGCAAAAATCAACAAATACATGTGTCAATTCTCTGCCTCCAGACAACCTGCCTCCTCTGTGCAATCCCTGCAATGAAAAACCTGCAACTGAATTTGAATGATTCTTGCCTAGGCTGTGTATTTCTCATGGGAATATCCACTATGTGTGTGATTGCATGAGTGCACTTGACTGAAATCACAAATGATAGACAAACTGTCCCTTTCACCTGTAATCTCAACTAGGTCTACACTGGATCTGACATGCATGTAGTTAACAATGGTAAATATTCAATTGCATGTGAGATCACTGATTGTGAATTAATTAATAATTAATTCACTGAACTCTCACTAGTGTAAGTTCATTTACCGCTAGTACAACTAATATTAACTCACTTAACTGAGTTAAACTACTTTACAACTCACATAACTACACTTATAATTCGGTTACAACTCCAAATCACTCAGTTATAACTAATTCAAATTTCCTGTCCCACCAGTCAACCTTTTAACTCGAATTTCCTATAGTTAACTGATTTTCCATTTCAGCTAATTATTTCAAGTAATTATGAGATAATAGATTAATATTTATTGTCCAATTTATTTAAGGGAAAAATAAATTAAACACACATTTCTTGTTGACTTTTCAACACTCCCTCTCAACAAGAAAGGGATTATCCTTCACCCCGATCCTATCTCTATGGTATTCAAATTTTCTCTTGGTGAGTGCCTTTGTCAGAATGTCTGCATCCTGATATTTCATAGGAATGTACTGAAGAAACATGATCTTTCGCTACACACAATATCTGAGATGATGATACCGGATATCTATATGCTTGGATCTATCATGAAACATAGGATTAATCGAGAGTTTAATGCAACTCTGATTATCACAATGAATCACTATCATATCTAAATGAGAACCAAACAAACCAACCAAGATATTTCTCATCTAGATAGCCTCACATGCAGTTTGACTCACTGCCATGTATTATGCTTCCGCTGAGATGAGTGCCAGGGATCTCTGTTTCCTTCTATACCAAGAAAAAGTTGTAGATCCGATACTAAATATCCCCCTTGATGTGCTCTTTCTATCTGTTGGGTTGCCCGCCCAATCTGCATCTGTGAAGCCATGCAACTTCACCTGATCCATCTATATGTACCATAATCCATACTCAGATGTTCCCCTTAGGTATCTTAGGACATGCTTGCCCGCCTCCCAAAAGAGCTTGGTAGGCTTAACCATCTCTTGAATCAGTTGGTTAACTGCATAGAAAATGTCTGGTCTCGTGTTCACTAAATACATTAGCGAACCGACTAACTTTTGATAGACAGTAGCATCCACTACCTCTCTAGAAGTAGCATCATCTTTCCTCTAGTTTCTTGGAAGAGGAGTATCCATGGGTTTGTATCCCTCCATGTGAAACTTACCCAATATCTCCCTTGCATACTTTCCTTGAGACACAAAAAGTTCACCATCTCACTGCCATATTTCCAATCCAAGGAAATAATGAAGAAGGCCCAAATCCTTCATCTTGAACTCCTTTGCAAGGTATTCCTTGCATGAGTGTATCAACTGCTCATCACCAGTCAGTATTAAATCATCAACATAAAGAAAAATGATTAAAATCTTACCCTTGTAGATCCATATCGAACCTACCACTGATTTATCGACCAATCTTGGGAAAATTTCCCATGCACTATTTTTGACAATGGAGTCATACTCCTCCACCATTGCATCTACCCATGTGGGATCCTGCACTACTTCCTGAAATGAAGATGGTTCAGTCATAATACATTTTCTCATGAGATCCATGTATCTAGTAAATCAATCAGGAGACTGTCTTTGTCTGCGCTGTGAAGTAGGTGCTCCTACATTCTTTGCATCATCTAGTCTCAATCTATCAGCTTCTGTGGTGCACTTTCTGTCATTTCTGATGGATGGATCTACTTGAGTGGCTTACTCCACTCCATGAACCTCTTCATGTGGCTGATCGAAATATTGAGACACATCTTTGGGAACCAACAGTTCCTCCTTTGCATGCAAGTCTAGCTCCCTCTCAAGCGACAATCGCATGGCTTTCCCCTCATCAAATTTAATATCCTGTCGAATAACAATGATCATACTATTAGGAAAATACACATGATAATTATGGGATGTTTCTATGTACCCCACAAATATCCCAACTTCAGTAGTCAGTTTCAGCTTCTTCCTGGCATCCTTGGTCACATGCACATAAACAGATGAGCCAAAAATCTTAAAATGAGAAAGATCAGGTTTATTACCAGTGAAATCTTCTTCAGGTGTACTCATGCCAAGTACTCTATGAGGACAACCGTTTTTCACATAAAATGCAGTATTGCATGCTTTCACCCACAAATTCATTAGTAGGCCCTGATCATGCAACATCGCTCGTGATGCACCCATGATCGTTCGGTTCTTCCTCTTCATGACCCCATTTTGTTGTGGGTTATGAGGCACTATGAGTTCTCTTCAAATTCCTTCTTTGCTGCATAAGTCTTTGAATTCATTAGAGATGTATTCTCCACCATTATCACTCCTTAGAGCCTTCACTTGCTTCCCCGACTCTTTCTCCACCAATGATTTAAACTCACAAAACTTTGAGAATGTTTGATCCTTCTTCTGCATGAAGAAGATCCATCGTTTATGAGAAAATTCATCAACAAAAATAACATAATACTTATGTTTATTTGTTGAAGCAACCGAGAATGGTCCACACACATCCGTGTGAATTATCTCGAGGATCACCAAAGCACGGTTCTCCTTTTCATGAAAGGTGGACTTTACATACTTCCCCATGGTGCAACCCTTGCACTGATCTAACTGAGCAAGTGTTTCCATTGGAATTCCAGTGTATATTTGTTGCATGATCTTCAAGGCTCCATGATGAAGATGGCCCAATCACCTATGCCATAATTTGCTCTCATCCCATCTCACCACTTTTTCTACCTTTCCCATCATGGAAGCACAACCATCTACCTCCAGCATGTAGAGATTCTTAACTCGAATCCCTATCCTCTTGACTTGACCTATTGTTTTATGCTGTAGAAAATATTTTCCACCACTGAAAACAAGGTCATAGCCTCTATCCTCCAACATTGCGATTGAGACCAGGTTTTTCTTCTGACCTGGAACATGCATAACATTTTTCAATTGAAATGGTTTACCTGAATCCCTCTAAAAGGTAATGATACCAATGCCAATCGCACTGTATCGTCCATCGTCGCCCATATCTATATGCATTTTGAGATCTCCTTCCTCCAAGTCACTAAAAACCTCATTATCTCCCATCATGTGGAAGGAAGTGCCACTATCAAAATACCACACCAATCTCGATGCACTTGATTCCATGCATGCGATCAAAGAGAAGTCAATTTCAAATTGCAAGGCAAGGGCCTCACCAGTTGCAGCTCCAGAAGCCTTCTTTTTCTTCCTCTTCTGTGGATAGTTAGTAGCGAGATGCGCATGTTTGTGACAGTGAAAACACTTCACTTTGGAAAAATCCAACTTCTTGACTTTAGACTCAGATTTTGAATGGAATTTCTTCCCCTTCCGTTTCCTTGCCTTATCAGCGAAGGTGCAATCCTCTTCATCATCATGCTTTGAGGAAGATCTGGTGTTCTGTCTGAACTCCTCCTGCACGAGGTCTGACCATAGTCGTTCCAAATCTGGAAATTTTTCCCTTCCATTGACAGAGTAATGATAACTGTTCCAACTCTTGGGAAGTCCTAGGAGAGACAAGCTCACCAAATCATCATCAACGAATATTATTCCAACACTCCCCAGCTCATCCCGACATTGGACAAACTTCATGAGATATTTTTGAATGGAGTCACCCTTCTCCATCTTGATCTTTCTGAGTTTATCTTTGAGCACCAATTTCCTATGGTCACTGTTGTTTTGGAATAGATTCGTCAAAGTCTTCCACATTACATGTGGTGTGGCTTTCACATGGAGGCTTGAGACAATGTGGACTCGTACTCCCTCCAATAGAATCCTCCTCGCCTTTTCCACTTTCTTTTTCCATGCATCAATATTTGCAACATCTGCAACATCTGGCTTAGGAACATCTTTGTCAATGAATTCCTTCAATCCATTGTCATTGAGTACTGCCTTCATCCTATCCTTCCAAGCAATGTAGTTTGATCTTCCCTCGAGTGCATACTCCAACCTTAAGCCATTGAAATCCTTTTTGATATTGAATCAGATATAGCACCAAGAAAGTCTTTTTGCAAATTCGAATTATATCCAATCACAAACTCAGCTTCTGCAATCTTTTCTGCTCAGATGCCATGTAGAAATTTCAATACAAATTATTTATTGTCTGGATTCTCCCGATCTAACAATTATATGCCACTGTTAAATACAAAATCTCTTCTACAAATATTCTGTGGAATTTAAAACACAATCGCCAATTGCAATATCAAGAAGAAATATCAATCGCACATAACACAGGTGTTTTTCTGAGAAAGAATAAAGCTAAAAACCCCACTATAATATATTATGTATATCATGGATCATGAAACAATATCATACAAAACTCTAATCCAAGAGCTCTCAGTACAATACAATAGCCTCACACTATCATGCAAAAATCAGCAAATACATGTGCCAATTCTCTGCCTCCAGACAACCTGCCTCCTCTACGCAATCCTTGCAATGAAAAACCTGCAAATGAATTCAAATGCCTCTTGCCTCGGTTGCACATTTCTCATGGGAACATCCACTGTGTCTATGATTTCATCAATGCACTTGACTGAAATCAAAATTGATAGCCAAACTGTCCCTTTCACCTGTTATCTCAACTGGGTCTCCACTGTATCTGACATGCATGTAGTTAATAGTGGTAAATCTTCAGTTGCATGTTGTTGAAAAGTCAAAAAGAAATGTGTGTCTAATTTATTTTTCCCTTAAATAAATTGGACAATAAATATTAATCTATTATCTCATAATTACTTGAAATAATTAACTGAAATGGAAAATTAGTTAACTATACGAAATTTGAGTTAAAAGGTTGATTGGTGGGACAAACAATTCGAATTAGTTATAACTGAGTGATTTGGAGTTGTAACAAAATTAGAAGTGTAATTATGTGAGTTGTAAAGTAGTTTAACTCAGTTAAGTGAGTTAAGATCAATTGTACTAGTTGTAACTGAACTTACACTAGTGAGATTTCAGTGAATTAATTATTAATTAATCCACAATCATTGATCTCACATGCAACTGAAGATTTACCACTGTTAACTACATGCATGTCAGATCCAGTGGAGACCAAGTTGAGATAACATGTGAACGGGACAGTTTGTCTATCAGTTGGAATTTTAGTCAAGTGCAATGATGCAATCACACACATAGTGGATGTGCCCATGAGAAATGTGCAGCCTAGGCAAGAGGCAATTCAAATTCATTTGCAGGTTTTTCATTGCAAGGATTGTGCAGAGGAGGCAGGTTGTCTGGAGGCAGAGAATTGGCACATGTATTTGTTGATTTTTGTATGATAGTGTGAGACGATTGTATTTTACTAAGAGCTCTTGGATTAGAGTTTTGTATGAGATTGTTTCATGATCCATGATATACATAATATATAATAGTGAGGGTTTTAGCTTTATGCTTTCCCGGAAAAACACTTGTGTTATGTGCGATTGATATTTATTCTTGATATTGCAATTGGTGATCGTGTTTTAAATTTCACGGAATATTTGTAGAAGAGATTATGTATTTAATAGTGTCATATAATTTTTATATCAGGAGAATCCAAGAAATACATAATTTTTATTGAAATTTCTGCATGGTATCAGAGCACAGAAGATTGCAGAACCTGAGTTTGTGATTGGATAGAATTCAAATTTGTAGAAATACTTTCTTGGTGCTACAGTTGATTCAAGATCGAAATGGATTTCAATGGATTGAGGTTGGAGTATGTACTCGAGGAAAACTTGTATGTACTCGAGGACAACTCAAACTACATTTCTTGGAAGGATAGGATGGAGGCAATACTCGAAGACAATGGCTTGAACGAATTCAATGACAAAGATGTTCCTAAGCCAGATGCTACAAATATTGATGCATGGAAAACGAAAGTGGAAAAGGTGAGGAGGATTCTGTTGGAGGGAGTACGAGACCACATTGTCTCAAGCCTCCATGGGAAAGCCACACCACATGCAATGTGGAATAATTTGACGGATCTATTCCAAAACAGCATGGACCATAGGAAATTGGCGCTCAAAGATAAACTCAGGAAGATCAAGATGGAGAAGGGTGACTCCATTCCAAAATATCTCACGAAGTTTGTCAAATGTTTGAATGAGTTGGGGAGTGTGGGAATAAAATTCGTTGATGATGATTTGGTGAGCTTGTCTCTCCTAGGACTTCCCAAGAGTTGGCACAGTTATCAAGACTCTATCAATGGAAGGGAAAAATTGCTAGATTGGGAACGACTATGGTCGGATCTAGTGCAGGAGGAGTTCAGGCAGAACACAAGAGATGGATATTCATCAAAGAATGATGATGAAGAGGATTTTTCTTTGGCTACTAAGGCAAAAAGGGGAATAAATTCCATTCAAAATCCGAGTCTAAAGTCAAGAAGATGGATTTTTCCAAAGTGAAGTGTTTTCACTGTCACGAACATGGGCATATCACTACTAACTATCCGCAAAAGAGGAAGAACAAGAAGGTTGATGGGGCTGAAACTAGTGAGGCCCTTGCCTCACAATTTGAACTTGATTTCTCTTTGATCGCATGCATGGAATCAAGTGCATCAAGATCTATGTGGTATTTGGATAATGGTGCTTCCTTCCACATGATGGGAGATAAGGAGTTTTTCAGTGACTTGGAGGAGAGAGATCTCAAAATGCATATAGATATGGGCAATGATGGACGATACAGTGTGATGGGCATTGGTATCATTACCTTTCATAGGGAGTCAGGTAAACCATTTCAATTGAAAAATGTTATGCATGTTCCAGGTTTGAAGAAAAACCTGGTCTCAGTCATAATGTTGGAGGACAGAGGCCATGACGTTTTTTTTCAGCGGTGAAAAAGATTTTTTGCAACATAAAACAATGGGTCAAGTCAAGAGGATATGGATTTGAGTTAAGAATATCTACATGCTAGAGGTAGATGGCTACGCTTCCATTATGGGAAAGGCAGAAAAAGTGGTGAATCAGGATGAGGGAGAATTATGGCACAGGCGATTAGGCCATCTTCATCATGGAGCCTTGAAGACCATGCATCAAATATCTATTGGACTTCCAACACTTGCTCAGTTAGATCAATGCAAGGGTTTCACCATGGGGAAGTATGTAAAGTCCACCTTTCATGAAAAGGAGAACCGTGCTTCGGTGATCCTGGAGAGAATTCACACAGACATGTGCGGATTATTCTTGGTTTCTTCAACAACAAAAAATAAGTATTATGTTATTTTTTTTGATGAATTTTCTCATAAATGTTGGATCTTCTTCATGCAGAAGAAGGATCAAACATTATCAAAGTTATGTGAGTTTAAAGTATTGGTGGAGAAAGCGTCGGGGAAGCAAGTGAAGGCTCTAAGGAGTGATAATGGTGGAGAATACATCTCTAATGAATTCAAAGACTTCTGAAGAAAAGAAGGAATTCGAAGAGAACTCATAGCACCTCATAACCCACAGAAAAATGGGGTCGCAAAGAGGAAGAAAAAAATGATCGTGGGTGCAGCACGAGCAATGTTGCATGATCAGGGCCTACCAATGCATTTGTGGGTGCAAGCATGAAATACCATGGTTTATGTGCAAAACCATTGTCCTCATAAAGTACTTGGCATGAGTACACCTGAGGAATCTTTCACTGGTAAGAAACTTGATGTTTCACATTTTAAGATTTTTGGCTCATCTGTTTATGTGCATGTGACCAAGGATGCTAGGAAGAACCTGGAACCAACTGCTGAAGTTGGGATATTTGTGGGGTACACAGAAACACCCCATAATTATCGTGTGTATTTTCCCAACAGTAAGATGACTTTTATGCGACGAAATATAAAATTTGATGAGGGGAAAGCCATGTGGTTGTCGCTTGAAGGGAGATAGACTTGCATGCAGAGGAGGAACTGCTGGTTCCCAAAGATGAGTCTCAATATGTGGATCAACCACATGAGGAGGTTCATGGAGTGGATGAATCCACTCAAGCAGATCCATCCATCAGAAATGGTAGAAAGTGCACCACAAACACTAATAGATTGAGACTAGATGTTGCTTAGAATGTAGGAGCACCTACTTCACGGTGCAAACAGAGACAATATTCTGAACAATTTACTGGATACATGGCTCTCATGAGAAAATGTATTGTGACTGAACCATCTTCCTTTCAGGAAGCAGTGCAAGATCCCACATGGGTATATGCAATGGTGGAGGAGTATGACTCCATTTTCAAAAATAGTGCATGGGAAATTGTCCCAAGACCGGTTGAAAAATCAGTGGTAGGTTCGAGATAGATCTACAAGGGTAATATTTTAATCATTATTATTTATGTTGATGATTTAATAATGACTGGTGATGGGCAACTGATACACTCATGCAAGGAGGACCTTGCAAAGGAGTTCGAGATGAAGGATTTGGGCCTTCTTCATTATTTCCTTGGATTGGAAATATGGCAGTTAGATTGTGAACTTTTTGTGTCTCAAGGAAATTATGCAAGGGAGATATTGGGTAAGTTTCACATGGAGAGCTGCAAACCCATGGATACTCCTCTTCCAAGAAACTGGAGGAAAGAGGATGCTACTTATGGAGAGGTAGTGGATGCTACTGTATATCGACAGTTAGTGGGTTCACTAATGTATTTAGTGAACATGAAACCAGACATTTGCTATGCGGTTAACCAGCAGAGTCAAGAGATGGTTAAGCTTACCAAGCACTTTTGGAAGGTGGGCAAGCATATCGTAGGATACCTGAGGGGAACATATGAGTATGTCTTATGGTACAGATAGACGGATGAGGTGAAGTTGCATGCCTTCACGGATGTAGATTGGGAAGGCAGCCCAACGGAAAGAAAGAGCACATCAGGGGGGATCTTTAGTATCGGCTCTATAGTTATTTCTTGGTAAAACATGAAACAAATATCCATGGCTCTCACTTCAGTGGAAGCAGAATACATGGTAGTGATTCAAGCTGCATGTGAGGCTATCTAGATGCAAAATATCTTGGTTGGCTTGTTTGGTTCTCATTTAGATCTGACAGTGATTCATTGTGATAATCAAAGTTTCATTAAACTCTCGATTAATCACGTGTTTCATGATAGATCTAAGAATATAGATATCTGGTATCATCATCTTAGAGATTTTGTGCAGCAGAAGATCATGTTGCTTCACTACATTCCTACGAAAGATCAGGATGCAGACATTTTGACGAAGGTGCTCACTAGGAGAAAATTCGAATACCATAGAGACAGGATTGGGGTGAAGGATAATCCCTTTCTTATTGAGAGGGAGTGTTGAAAAGTCAACAAGAAATGTGTGTCTAATTTATTTTTCCCTTAAATAAATTGGACAATAAATATTAATCTATTATCTCATAATTACTTGAAATAATTAAATGAAATGGAAAATCAGTTAACTATGGGAAATTCGAGTTAAAAGGTTGATTGGTGGGACAGGAAATTTGAATTAGTTATAACTAAGTGATTTGGAGTTGTAACAAAATTATAAGTGTAGTTATGTGAGTTGTAAAGTAGTTTAACTCAGTTAAGTGAGTTAAGCTCAGTTGTACTAGTTGTAAATGAACTTACACTAGTGAGAGTTCAGTGAATTAATTATTAATTAATTCACAATCAGTGATCCAATGATCTTGTCTTTTTATTTTAGTTGTTATTTGAGTGCTTCTTCAATTATTTTATCTTCTTCTATTGGAACCTTCAAATTTGTGATCATTTGTTCTAGTTCTTGAGTGTCTTCTTTCTTGTCTATTTTTTCTTGTAGTTTCTTGTTTTTCTTCTTTTCTCTTCTGATAACTTCTATGGCACACATTAATTCCTCTCGGTAGTCAACTTCTGCCTCTTCAATTTCTTCTTTGACTTCTTCATATTCTTCTTCGTCTTCTTCATATTCTTCTTCATAGTCTTCTTTATCAGAGTCTTCTAGTGCCATGAATAGAACTCTTTCTGTCTCACTATCACTGACTTCACCTTCATCTGATGATGAGATGTCTTCTTTGGTGCATAAGATTTTCTTGAAAACTTTATTTGTGGTTCTTTTTCCTTTATATGGTTGTTTTCCTTTTGAGTAACCTTCATCATTTATATTTTTCTCATAAGGACATTTGTTAGAAAAATGACCAATACCATCACAATTAAAACAAATTAAATGAAGCTTAACTCTATACCTATCGTCCGTTCCCTTGTTCAGTATTTTGACAAAGTTGGCCACTTCTTCATCATCTTTCGAGATGTCACTACTGTTTCTATGTTCTTCTTTTTGCCTTCCATTTTTCTTTGAATTTTTGGATGCTTTGAAGGTTGTTTCTTTTATATCTGGATTTTCCTGTTCAATTCTCATTTCATATGTTGTGAAGATTCTATGTAATTCATCCATGCTTATTGACTTTAGATCTGATCTCTCTTCTAGTGTTGATATCTTAGGGTCAAATATCATAGGAACAGATCTTAGTACTTTTTGAACAATTACAGAGTCTTTGATTTCTTCTCCCAATCCTATGATTGCATTTACTGTTTCATCAACTCATAAAACGTAAGCTGAAATATTCTCATCTTCCTTAATCTTAAGTTGTTCGAACTGACCTCTGTAAGTTTGAAGCTTTGTTTCTTTGACTTTTGAATCTCCTTCATAAATATTTTAAAGTTTGTCCAAAATATATTTAGTGGATTTGCAATGTGCAGCTTTGGTGAATATTTTTTCACTAATACCATTCAGAAGCGTATTTTTGGCTTTGGAATTATTCCGACCGAGTTTCATTGCTTTTTCATTTGTAGGCGGAACTGCTGGTGTTGTGTATCCATCTACAATTTATTGCCAAATTTCAAATACCTGTGAATGTATATATGTTTTCATCCTTATGCTCCAAAATGAATTCTTCTGTCCATTGAACTGTGGTATTCTATTTTTATACAAGTTGTTTCTCTCCATGATCTACCTTTCAGTGGTTAAACTGATTTTTGAAGGAACCTAATTTGATACCAATTGTTGGATTACTGAGAAGGGGGGTGAATCAGTAATAGAACAATTTAATCCTTTTTAACCATATATTCCAAGTGTTATATCAATGTGTCATTATCATCCAATAACTCTAGAGTAAATAAGCAATGAAAAATGAAAAATCATACACATACACACTACACCATTGTTTTACGTGGAAACCCAAAGCGGGAGAAAACCACATAATGATTTTTCTTATATGCCTTGAAGAATTACATTCATTGGAAGCACCAACTTCCTTTGTTTTCCAGTTGCAACTGGAAGGAGGCTCCAACCCTTTTGTTTCTCAAGATACAACCTGAGGGAAGCTCCGACTCCCCTATTCTATAGACACAACCAGAAGTAGGCTACTGTTGTGGGGTTATTCTACCCTACGGACTAACAAGTTAGGGTTTAAACTTGCATGCAGATCATGACCCTTCGTAAACTACTTTTAACCTTCTACCCCAACCTAAAAACCTTTTTCACAAGCAAACAAGGGAAGAACCAACTAACCTTTTTATCGACGGTCGGTGTAGATCCTCCATTGAGCTTTATCTCCTTGCTTCTGCTGCTCCTTCCAAAAAGCGATCCTACAATCAAGACAAAGCTACACATGCATGCTATTGTTCTACTAGAGGGTTAGAGATTAAACACAAATCAAATAAAACATATGAGACTCATGTATTTCGGATGGGAAAAGCATATTTTTATTAATCTCATATGAACCAACTTACAATGATTACCGAGACCGGCCACCGTTCCTTGATTCTGATCCTGGGCTCCTCCTCTTCTTTTTCCTCCAACTGCTTTTCTTGAATTCTCCTAAAGCTTGAGGAAAGGCTAAAGGGTTGGGAAAAAAACGGATTCGGCAATTGGGAAGAGTTTCTCTGCTATGATTTTCCTCCCTTGAATAGTACCCCTACCCCTTCTTTTATAGGCTAGAAGGAGCTAGGGTTTTAGATGAACTCTCGGCCATGCATGGATGGGAGTTCCAGTTAACTGACCCAAAGCTTTTCATCCCGGCGGAAACTTTCCAGATTTTTTGCTTTGTTAGGTAACCGCGGGCTGTAGTGAGCTAGCCCGCGGTCCAATGCGTGCTATCTAAGGCCTTCCAGCATTAAACCGCGCCCAGTGATAGGTTAGGGCATGGGCTACTTGTCTTAAGAAGTTTTTGAGGAGTTTGTTCAGCATGGCTTTGGCAATGAAGGGCAATGAGTTGGCCTAATGCTAGGTAAGCATGAATAGTGCAATTTAGGGTTATAACAGATGCCCCCTAATGTGTGAGGTCAGAAGAGCATCTGATGGCCGAAATACATTACCAAATCTTTACCAATCTGTACTGATGTGCTGAATGAGTGAGCCCAGGAATCAAGAATCAGGAGGTGCCATCTGCAAAAAATATCAAATGTCTCCCCAAGGCGGGCATACCCATGCTCGGAATAAATCAGAACCATGGATACCAATCAAATACACTGTATATCCATGTCAAATAACTATAAAGAGTAGCCGAGAACAATACACAGCAGAGCTACATCTCGAAATCAGAAAGATATACATAGAAAGTATCCATCTCTTAGAAGCTGATTTGGCCTGATGGTTGTACTTCAGAGCTCGAGCAACAACTTGAAAATATTCAAAACTCGGGTAGGAGTGTAATATGAGTGTATGACTGCAATACCCAGAGGTCTTCGATGACTCGTCGGTTGTGGACTTGATGATCTTGATGATCAGACTGAAGGCTTCAGTGATTTCGAATAAAGACTTGATTGGACGTTCAGGATGGCCGGGTATGTGGACAAGAGACAAATTGCAGAGTGGGCGACTCAGGCTAAGTAACAAACTTCCCTTGGACAAAAGCACGACAAGTGATAAGACTCAGGCAACATATCTATTAATCATAAGTCTACGAAGTAGGAGGCAACGCAAACTCTCCAACTGTTTGGAAGAGTAACCAAACGGTGGAGGACACAACTCAATATAACGAGCAAAGTTTCCTAAGGTCGTACTACATCCCAAAGTCTGATGAATCAAACGGACAGATGTGCTTTATCCAAGGGTGACTCATAATGCTGCCAATAAAGAAAATACTTTTCCCATCCTCTTTTTGGGGTATATTTGATTTTTTTGTTCTTTTTGAATATTTTGAAAAAGAATAAAGGAATATTACGTTACAGTGGAGGAACGAGCATAACAAACATACAAGCTCAAGGCACAAGGACAAGACTGATGTTCTAGAGAATGATACTCGGGAAAAATCCTCCAGTGGCCAAAGGTGTTAAGACACAAAAGAAAAATGTTACTAGGCTGATGGGTAAAGGATGCAAGTGCAGTTGATAGAACACACAATGGTAATGTCCTTCGATGTAAGTTTAACGAGACCAGAGAAGGGAAGCTCAGTGATTTTTCATGTTTAGAGAGTCTGAAAAAGCATAAAACGAAACTCTATTGGGGTACCTTTTTCGTCAATAGTCTAGTTGGTTCGAAAAAGGGGTAAACTAGCACCGACTAGATGTCAATTCAAAACCCTTTTAACGAGTGTGACAAGGACAAGATCACTCGGCTATTTTTTCAACTTTAAGGAGTCTGAAAAAAGCTTAACTATGGACTCCATCAGGAATTTTCTTCTGGACCTTTTAACGAGTGTGAAAGAATAAGGTCACTCGATAATCTTTTCATGTTTAGGGAGTCTGAAAAGAGCTTAACTATGGACTCCGGGGGGTGTTTCTTTTTCGTAAATTTAGTCCCTCAGGCCCGAAAAAGGAATAAAATTATACCTGAGGATACTCTTCTAAAGAATGGAAATTCAATAGAGCGCTCCTTTGTTCATATAGTTGACCGTCTGAACCGAAAAAGGGGTAAACTACCGCTGGACAGACGTGACTTCAAATTCCAGTTTAATGAGCGTGAAGGGTCACAAGATCGCTCGACAATCTTTTCATGTTTAGAGGGTCTGAAAAGGGATTAAAAGGAGACCCATTATGTTTTGGGAGTCTGGAGGGTAAGATAAAGAGTGAAAAAGACCCATGCAAATGAGGCTCACACTCATATTTAGGAAAGACTATACGGACTCCTGAGCCTACTATGTTGTCAGAAACGGCATGGACACCATAATGCAACCAGGAACTACCTAGGGCATCCATGTTTTGGTAAGCTCTACCACCAAGTTGCGACACTTTTAGAGCAGAAATGATGGTTCCGTGTCACAACCGGATGGGGTCGATCCTATATTCAAAAAAAGGCAACGAGATGCAATAGTGGGGATGAAATCCTACCCTATATGCTGAGGTTGATTTTTGAAAAAAAAATTATGGACCGCCCTTATGTGTGTTTTTATTTTTATTTTCTAAAACTCAATGAAAAATGTCTCGATACCTGATCAAATCCCTTCCATATAACTCTGGAACCACTCAAAATGGTTTTTGGTATAAAGAAACTGATAAAAGGGGCCAAAAGGGTGACAAAAAGAGGCCAAAAAGTCTATAAATAGAAGCTGGCAGCTCATTATCACCATTGCTGATTTGGAAATTGACTATGGAGCCAAAAGACCCCCTTTTCTACAGATCATGATTCCGGGAGCTACAGTGGACCAAACGACCTTCTGCTCGGACCAAGTAAGTACAAACTCCCTCATCTTGCATTTCAATACTTTACTTAATGTTTTTGGGTTGTTTTTGGGGGAGGTCGTCGCCCTTCAAAGGGTCGGCCCTAGTAACCCGCGGGCTGTCCAGAGACAGCCCGCGGGTAACCATGCGCAGGGTCAAAACAGTGCGCGGGTACCTGCGACTGTCGCCTCTACAGCCCGCGGGTTACCCC
Source organism: Picea engelmannii (assembly GCA_009831015.1). Classification (NCBI taxonomy): domain Eukaryota; kingdom Viridiplantae; phylum Streptophyta; class Pinopsida; order Pinales; family Pinaceae; genus Picea; species Picea engelmannii. The sequence goes on along the minus strand of ML780374.1, from coordinate 234,574 downwards.
CCGTGCAACGAAAAAAGTGAGTTGTGCAAGAATCTAACTCCCCTTTTGGTTTGTGACTTTTGCAGGATGTATGTCCATTGGAGAGAGAGAGAGCATGAGGTTGCCAATGAGGCAGTAGCTGCAGATCCAAATGTGATGGCCGTGCTGACATAGTGTGGCCTCGTAAAGTTTTTCTTATGTCCATTTATGCACGCACAACCAAGGCTACTGAATGCCCTGATTGACTACTGGCATCCTGATGCTGAGGCCTTTATGATAGAGGGGCAATCCTTGGTGCCCACCACAGAGGACATCTATTTTTTGACGGGCCTCTCGAGGAGAGGGGAACCCATTAACTTGTAGACGTTTCCTGCGGGGCCAAGCAAAGTTTCAGAGTTGATAGCAGAACATTGCGTGGCTGGGACCTATCAGGGGACTTCCTGGATACCGGTTGGCCGTGTCACCAGCCTTGCTCTACAGACCATCTTATCGCTCATTGGGTGAATTATCGGCTCTTCAGCCGTACATCATGCGTCGCGTGCACAGATGAATTGTGCAATTCAGTGTATGAATGCACAGATATATGACTGGAGTACCACGCTACTAGAGAGTATGAAGAGGCAATTGACAGATTGTTGTCGGCGGACACATAGGAACATCGGGTTCGGGACTATCCTGTGCTCGTTTTTCTTCGAGAGAGTTCCATGCTTCAGTCCTCAGATGACAGTTCGAGGACATCTGGCTACGTTCCCGGCAGTATGTATATGGGCAACATTACTGCCACGACAGGGTGGCGGAAGGACTGTGGAGGCCTTCAACGACGACTTCTTTGCTTGGTTGTCGCAGCAGATCCCCGCTATCGAGGACTACCCATACGTGGGAATCAACTTTTCTAGAGATCCAGCTATCCCAGTGCCACTTGGTGAGGAGCGAGGGGAGATGGGTAAGTCTCCACCTGTACTTGTTTTTTTTTTTTTTTTGTATATGTAATTTTTATGTCTTTTTATATATATCATGTTTTTGAGATAACAGAGTTTTTGATGGGTGAACTTTGTGTTGCATGCATATGTGGGACCCATGCGGCCTGCCAACTTTGCATGAAACAGGCGTCGTCCATGGCCAGAGGCCACAGCTGCCGCTGCCAGGGGAGAATCAGTAGCTAGGAACCCTCCAGTAGGAGAGGCTGAGAGGGCTCTTGGGCGGATTGAGTGAAACTTTATTGAGCTCACCCGCACAGTTCCGATGATAGAGATAGAGGACTTTCCACCCTGCATGCAGACTCATATGGTGGGGTTACCTCGGACATGGGTCTGACTGTTTAGGCATCTAGGCCGAGCTGTGTATGATTATAACAGGGCCCATAGACCCTGAAAAACTTTTGTAGACTTTTATGTGCCCCGAGCACTGACATGTATTATATTTTTTGAGGGCATAAGCCCCAGTGACTCGCTATGGTTCCCATTTTTTGAGGCGCTTGCGCCCATCTATGTACTCTGAAATTTTTATGATGTATATATATGATTTTTATTTCTTTTATGTGTCTTTATGGATTATGCGTGCAAAAATATTTTTACATGTGTTGATCATGATCTTTTTTATGTGTGGGCAAGATGCCAATCCAAAATATGATTAGCTAGAGTATCCGTGATTTGATTTAGACTTCTAGGAACAT